>CANUEY010108435.1:0-19075 GCA_948099555.1 Croton setiger
AGTAAGGTAAGTGTAAAACCACTTACTTAGGAATAGGAATTCTATTATTGCCTATATACTTGAATTGATTTATTGGATCGGTATGAAGCCCGATCAAATTGAAACACTCGATGTATGATTTGAATTGTTTGTGGTTCCTGAGTCGGTACTAAAATTCGACCAATTGAGTTATTTGTGTTGAATTGAATTATTTGTGATGAATCACCGGTACTGAAATCCGGGTATATGAATATGTGACTACGTGAATTGATTTATGTGTGTTATCCCCGCCGGTACTGAAATTCGGTTGTGTGATTATATGAAATATTTGACAGGATGATTTATGATATTTCTCACCGGTACTGAATTCCGGTTATATGCTGATATGAAATATTGATGTTATACGCACATTTTTACATAAATGCATATCACGTAAAATAAATACTAGTGTTGTGATTATCTAGACCAACGTATGCAATTTCACCAGGTGAAACCTACGGGTTTTACCGTAACGCCTACAGGCTAATTGATATAGATGACCTACGGGTCCTATATCCACAGTTGATCTTCGGATCTACAGGGAGGTTGACCGATGGTTAATTCCGGTCTTTCTCATATTGATACAGGAGAGGTTTAGCCGATGGTTAATTCCGACTTTCCTCCTATTGTTATAGTTGAGTTGTGTGACCTACGGTTTTTCCGGTGTCTCGCTCAATCGCTGGATCCAGCTACAGGTATGATATGGGTGAAATTGCCGGGGCTAATCGTTGAGTCGGTAATCACAAACAAATAATAAAATGGAATTTCATGGCATATGGCACATTTTGCATAATTCGATGTTTGTGATATGAAAGTGAATTTTATGATAAAGTGTTATATAGAGATATGGACTATATAACCGTTATGGTTATATATATATGTGTGATGTTTATATCACTTACATGGATATGTGACAGAGGTTCTGTCAAGATTTAAACAGGTTTGAGATATAAGCTGACGTTGAATTTATTTGAATAATTGCTTTATGTGCTTATTGCTTTATATTTGGTTTTACTTTTACTGAGTATGCGACTCATCCAAATCGCAATATGTGTTTCAGGTCGGCAGTCCGAGTGAAGTACTGAGGCTTCACTCGCTTTTTTGCTCAGGTCGGTCGTGAATCTAGGCCTCTCTCCTTCCACCGTTCCTTAGCATTTTCATGACATTTAGCATGTTCTTTTTGTTGATATGTATATATAACAAATTGAGGCCTATGCTTGTTTAAACATTATGTATATGTAGTAACGGCATGTAATTTAAAGAATTGATATGTATGTAGCTTTTGAACTAGTAATGGGATGTTCTTAGGTTGTGGAATGTGAACTGCACTACATGCTTAAAATGTGTATAATTCGATATGGATAGGCTACTTCTTAATAGGTTAAATTAAAGTTCATTATTATCTTGCACGCTTAAAATGAATGTTGCTCAGTTAATGGCCAAGTACTCTTTAATGAGTTTAAGTGAAAGTAGAGTTGCTTGTTATAATGAATGCTTATGTATATATGCAAGTAATCATGTGATAAGTAGGGAATTACGTCACCCAACACATGTCAAAAAAAAAATATGGCCGGTTTTATGACATAGGTTATTAGAACGAGGTGTTACAATTATCCAGTTACGGATAATGTTTGATTGTATCAAAACATAAAAGTCCTCATGTTGGAAACTATGACAATCTCAAGTCAAAGATTAATCCATAACTATCATGAGATTCACTTATGACAGTAACCCATGTAATGATCTCAAGATGGGTCTATCCAATACTCTAATAAGTATCCATGAAATTGATCTGTATCACCATACACATAATCATCTTATGATTATTGAATCAATACTCATGCTAGTAATAAATTATTATAATCTTTATAACAATAATAAACCAGAAATGTGACACCCCAAACCTAAATCCTACGTCGTTCCGACGTCATTACATGCATTTCGGGCATTTTTAATTAAAATGCATTATCATTTGATATGAAATATGACATGAACATGAATTATATGTTTTGAATAAGATTTATAAGCTATGCTATAGGCTCGTTTGCCGTCGAAAGACGCAAACGGAGCTAATTAGGGTTTTCGAACCCGCGCAACAAGAAAATGCTGGAATCGCGTATAATATGAAGCAAATGAATTTGATATTTTGATATGTGTTTATTAACATGATTTTTAAGAGTTTTGGAACCCTAATTTTGCGACGAAGTCGTACGGTTTCGATTCCGCGAAAATCGTCGAAATTCCGGACTCGATTTAGGGCACCGATCGAACCGCAGCCAATTTTTACGAAACTTCAGACACATGCTATACATATTATTTTGACACTAAAAAAAGTTTTAAGTAGGTGCTAGCTGTGTTTAAAGGATTGGAATCAATATTTGAAGATTTGAAAGTAAAGAAATTAAGAAAGCTTAAAGTTTATGTTTTGTCTTACGGCAAAACATAATAAATTTGTGCAATTTTGACCCAAGCAGCTGCTGGGCATTATTGGAACTTGTGGTAGGTGCTGGAGAGGCAGAATTTGGAGCTGGTTTAGTGGGAAAAAAAGAGAGGAAAGGTTGGGAAAGAGAGGAAGAAGAAGAGGGAGAGAAAAAGAAAGAGATAAGAGGGAAAACATGGAAAATCTCATGTTCCTAGAATGTTTATGAAGTGAATTGAAGTGTTAGATTTGAAAGAAAAGGGCTGGAAATCATTGGAAAAGGGGAGAGAAAATTCTGGGTTGAAATTCTAAGTATATAGGCTGTGTTGAGATTGCTACTTTGGAGGGTTATAACTTCCAAATGGTGAAGCATGAGTGAGTTTGGGCTATATGGGATGATAGAGGATATGTAAGTGTAAAGATTAATTGTTTTAGTTTGCCGGAAAACCACCGGAGGTGGCCGAAAAAATGGCTGGAAGTTGGGTTGAGAGATAGGTAAAATCTGGATTTTAGGAAAATAATGTTGAGGAACCAACTTTGGATTATATCTTGAGATCTAGAGGTTTATGGGAATTTGGCTCTGATGGTTAGCTAGAGGGTGTGTAGAGAAAGAGAATGGTGGTCGTAGCTCGCCGGAAAGCCACCGGAGAAGGACATACGATCATCGGAAAGTAGGCTTGAGAGACTGATTTTCTGGAGAGGCAGGAGGACGTACGGTCATATAAAAATTGAGAGTTTTTTTTTGAATTTAAAAAAAAAAAACTCTTCAATACTAATGTAGATTACTGTTATTCACTTGGTACATAGAGTTTTTTTTTTTTTTTAAATGAAAAGTGAAGATGTGAACTTCTATACAATTTGTGATTGTTTTTATATTATTAAGGGGTAATTATTTTTGGGTACCTGAGATTTTGACTAATAGACTCGTTGGTCCTCTTATTTTCAAAATTGTATCGACAGGTCCCTAACTTTTTAATAATAGACTCTCAGGTCCTTCCGTCCACTTTTTCCGTTAGTCAACAAAAAGGTTAACGTTTTTTTTCAAAATGACAAAAATACCCTTTGGTTTATTTGAATTGAACCGGACTAATTAAACCCAATTTTAAATCAAACCACAGTAAAAATTAAAAATGACTAGACTGGGATTCAAACTAGGGACCAAAGATGTTAAAATACATGATAACCAACTACACTAAGATACCTTTAGTGTATTGATTTGACGTGATAAAATTCTATTGTGTAAGGCACAACCATTCACCTTTTATGACTATAACAATTATTTATTATTTCAATTTTAAGATTTTATTAAATAATTACATATTTATTTTTTATCATTCTAGACAAGTCTGAAAGTTAGAAGAGAAAGTTTAACTTTTTCGAAAAATTTAAAAAGATTTTACAGAAAATTGAGTGTTTATTTAGAGAAATTAACAAATATTAGAAAACTCATATTTTTTATTTAGAGAAATTAACAAATATTAGAAAACTCATATTTTTTATTTAGAGAAATTAACAAATATTAGAAAACTCATATTTCTAATTCAAGGAAATGAAATATTTATTGAAATTAGTTTAATTATATTTTTAAAATTTAGGCGTAATTATTTTTGGGTCCCTAAGGTTTGGCCTAACGTACTCTGGGGTCCCTCTATTTTGGAAATTGTATCATCGGGTCCCTAACGTTTGGAATAATAGACTCTGAGGTCCTTTCGACCAAAAACGGCGTTAGTCAACGTAAAAAGTCAACAATTTTTTTCTCCAATAAATATTTCATTTCTTTGAATTAGAAATATGAGTTTTCTAATATTTGTTAATTTTTATAAATAAAAAATATGAGTTTTCTAATATTTGTTAATTTCTCCAAATAAACACTCAATTTTCTGTAAAATCTTTTTAAATTTTCCGGAAAAATTAAACTTTCTCTTCTAACCTTCATACTTGTCTAGGAGGATAAAAAAATAAATATGTAATTATTTAATAAAATCTTAATTGAAAGAATAAATAATTGTTATAGTCATAAAAGGTGAATAGTTGTGCCTTACACAATAAAATCTTATCTAAAACCTCTGGAAACCAAAAATAATTACTCATATTATTAAATTATAAATTTAAAAAGGGAAAAAGGAATAAAAAGTGATGTATTGGAGATAGCATTATAAAAACGGAATACACTTATTATTATATACAATATACGATACATAAAATGCTCTAATGGTGCTCAATTTGTGAAATCCATAGAATAATTGAGATTTAGCATATAAAAATTAATATAGTGCTCAATAAATTGTGATTTAAAAAGCTAAATTGAGCATGACACTTAGAAAAGCAACCTATTTAAATGCGGTGGAATTATTACATGAATTGAGGTTGAAATGGAGGAAGAAATCTTGATTTTGTTATAAAATCGATTGACAAATTAAGGAGTAACTCAAGTATTGTGATGCTTAAGGGGGGATCTGCTGCATTTGGCAAATGTATAATTGAGAAGAAGATCCCATACATTTAAACAAAAATGACAAAACAGAAGAGAGAGAGTATGAGATTAATGATTGTAGTTGCAAACATGGGGCCTACCCCCTCCCCTCCTTTTCTGGTTTTTGTAGTGACTCTCATTTTCATGATTCTGTCATCTTTTTTTTTTTTATTACTTTAAATTATTTTTTTATTTTATGCACTAATTTGTTTTTAATGCCCTTTTTGTTTATAATAAAAAGATTTATTTTCCCACATTCATAGTCCAAAATTTTACTTTACTAACATACTAAGCTCTCTTTAGTGTATTAATTTAATCAAAAACTATTTTGCTAATAGGAAAATAAAAATTTCATTATTGAAATTTTATTTATTCTATTAAATTATTGTGTTGAAAAATAAAATGAATCATAGAGGAAGAGTAGAATAGAGACAAAGCTATTTTTTGTTTTTTTAAAATCCTTATTTATTTATTTATTCTTGGTGCTATCTTACAAAAATAAAAAACAAAAATGGTCACAACTACTGAATACCAGAGGCTGAGGGTTTTTCTCTCTCCTTTTCTCTCTCTCCATCTCTCAATTTACAGTTCAGGTTAGCTTTCTCAATCTCTATTTCTTTTATTTTCTTGTTACTATTTTCTGCTTTCTAATTTTCCATTCTTTAGCTCTTCTTTTTCCTTTATTTTCTCCATCTCCAAACAACTTTTTTATAGTTAGTTGCCTGATTTTTCTTTCTTTCTTTTTTTTTTTTTTTTGAATTTACAAGTTACTTGTCGATCGCCTTACTTGCATATTGATTCGAAATGGGTTTGGTTTTTTGTTTAGGGTTTGGTTCTGGATCCTGGATTCTCTTGATGAAGAAGGGGGTTTCTGCTTTTTAGGGTTTCCATCTGATGGAACTCTTTCCCCATTTATCGGTAATCAGTGGGTTTGATTTCTTTTGTATGTTTTTGGAGTGAATTCATACCACCTCATCGGTGCCAAATATGAATTTGGCTTTAATTGGGTTTTAATTTGGGGGTCTAATCTTGGAATCTTGATTTCTATTTTCTTTTTCATCTATCTGGGTTTTGTTTATTCTTTTCGATTTGCTGGAATCTTTTGGAGCTCTCAGTTGTTCGAATACAAGGGAAAGAAAATTTGGATTTGGGTTCTTAGGTGATAGATGTCACTTTTTAGAGGAGGAGAACTGGACTGCGTTTTTTTTCCTAATTGAAGATTGTTTAGTGTAGTACTTTTTGCAGGATGTTGCCTTGTTTTATTGGGGATACTTAAGCTTTTGCTTGATCAAGGTTGTTTGTTTATTTTCTGCTGTTGTGCTTGTATAGTGAGAAAGGAAATGGAAAAGGAGCTTGTCTATGTTGAAGGGACTGATATTTATATTGGTGAGAATTTTAACCCTGAAGACTCTTTTTGTGCTGAAATGGAAATTGAAGAAAATGAAAATGGAAGCCCAAAGAATGAAATTCACCAGTTGACATCAGAGAAAGGTGAGGGAAGTAATGTGGTTTTCTCAAGAGAGGGACCCCTTATTAGTAAAGAGTCAAGAAGGTGTGGTATTTATCGTTCTGGTGCAAAGAAGCTCAAATCCCATGCTGTTGCAACTGAGTCTGAGACATGGAAGAAAGAGAACATTGGCCATGACAAGAAACTTACTAAACAAGACAGGATTGAGTTAGGTCGGTTATTTCAGGGTGCTGTGAGTTCCCATGATTGGGAGCTTGCTGAAAATTTAATTCTGCTGGCAGATCCACATACTCTAAATGATGCATTGTGCATTACCCTCGACTCAATCTGGTTTTTGAGCACACAGCAAGAGCTTCACGGGATTACTGGATTGATTAAGAAGATAATTGCAAATGGTGCTTATGACTTCACAAGAGCTGCTCTTAGGACTTCCTTTCTGTCTTCATGTGTTTCTGCATGCCAAAGCCGAACAATGAGTCTTGCAGATACAGTAACTGTGATGGCTCAAAGGTATGTCTTCCCAAAATTTCAAAAGAATGAATAATTTCATTTCCAGGGAATGGAAAAAATGGGCTTAGTTTGGATTAATTCGGAAGGCATGTATGCGTTGTATATCTTTATAAATCTTTGCGCAGTCAGCATATATGTGCATGCTTGCATCTATGAAAGCTTGCTTAATTGTTTATGCTCGTCACTTTCATTTATTATTCTTATTATAATTTGTTATCTCTGCATGCATGCTTGACCACATTGATTAACTGTTTTTGCATTTCGTTGCTTATACTGTTGGGAAGAGAGCAATGATGATATATGTCCATCCTGTAGTACTTCAGCTGTTTTTATGTACTGTAGTGCTTCCTTGCAAATCACGAACTGATCAGTATATAATATCTACTTGCTTTTTATGTAAATATCATATATTTTTTCTCCAACTGTAGTTCTGTGAATGCCATCAACTTTTTTTTTTTTTTTTTTAAGTATTGCTCTCAACACATCGGGGCTGTAGCTGTAAAGTTTCAATATTTTGTAGCCATGTGGCCAAATTAGTGTTGGCCCCTGTTTCTTGAAGTTTGTTTACAACGGTGTATAGCTTATAAACTATTTTTGACTCATAAGTTAAGGATTTTTTTTTTTTTTTTTCTGAGCTGAATTATAAGCAGTTTGTAAGCAAGTACAAGTGTTTCTCCTCCAGCTTCAATAAACTTAATTTTCGTGTTCCTTGCTGGTCAATGATGCATAGGTCTGAATCATCACAATCTCTTTTAGATGAATGTTTTTTACGGTGTGACTTGCATTCTATGGCGTGTGAACTCATTTTATAATCAAACATTCCTTATATTTTTGCACAAATACAAATCAATCCTTGCGATCCTATATCCACCCCGCTACTGTAGTTTAGAGATTTTTTATTCCATAACTTCCTTTCTATCCTAGGTTGAATAATTTTGAACTTCACCTTCAAATCAGCTTGGTTTTGCTATCATTTATAATTTCTCTAGCATTTTTGCTACTCAACTAACTTGCTTTAATGCTGTAGCTGACTTTTGGTTTTATTATATGCAATATTCTTGCAATCCTACACATGATTATTTTTGCAAGCATATGGAATAAGCTGTTTTCTCTGCCCTCCTTTTTTATTTTTAATTTTCTCTCATAACATTCTTCCCCTGTACAAGTTTTTGCTGAGTTTTCATATTTGTCCAGATGCAAATAATATCAATAATTGAAGTTGTATGTTTTCTAAGTAAACGATGAAGGCTGATGTTGCAAAGGAAATGAAACATAAGAACTATTTTACCTAATGTTCGAATTGTTTCTCTTAAGAATTATTGAATATTTTGAGGCAAGGAAATATTTTGAGAGCCTTCCAGAGTTCATTAATTTCATTAGTAATGAGTCAATGATTTCACTTCCATATCTGTTTTACAAAAAGTATGGGTGGAATTCTTGTGTTTGTGCCTGAATGTTTATATTGTGTACATATTGGATATGCTTGAGTAGGTTTGGAAAGCCTCCAGGAAATGAGTAAACAAGCTAAATGGAAGGACAAATATAATTTTCTGGCAAATACTTTAAAGGGTTTATGTATTAAATTTGTCAATAATTTTAAAATGATGTGTTCTTTAAACGGTGTTTGTATTCAATTTTTCAATTATTCTAAAATTATGAATTTCTTAATTAAAAAACTATGTACTTTTTGGGGTCCAAGTTATTCTCAGTGATCTCCAAAGTGAGGTTTGTGTGAATTTGCATATATGTTGTGTTTTTTTATTTTTTATTTTTTTAAAAAAATTGTTTTCTCTACTTTTTGAAATTACAATATGGTTTAATTATTCATATATGCAATGCTACTAGTTACAACCAGTAGTTGGGAGCATTATCTGGTGTTAAACAAGTTTCCTTAACATAGAAAGGCTCTGGACTTTTTGAAATGAACTTGTATGCAGGCATTGGGAGTTAGCTCTTTGCCTCTTTTATCTTTAAGATTTGAGAAATGGAATATGAGCTATTGTGCAAAAAATCTTAAACTTTGGCCGAGTATTTATTATGGTCCATTCTTCTCCCCCATGCTCACTATCTCTTCCCCGTTCACATCAATTCTATATAGGCACATTCTTATGAATTATATGTAGATTTAAATGTGGCACATGCTAAAGCAACCAAGTTGCTGACATGGATTGTACTTTATATGAGAGAAAGTGAATAATGCTTTTTTAAATTTCCTTCTTAATTATATTCTGGCAATTGAAAGTGGTATAATAGCAATTAATTATATTCCTATTTATGCATAAAAATATATCCATGCCAGCACCTGGGATTGATTTTTGTCATGTACTTCCATTAGGTTGGTCGCAATAGATATGAATGTCAAATAGGTGTGTACCATTGATTTTTTAAAAAAAAAAAAAAAAATTGGTCATTGATGATGCTTGATCCAAAGTTTTTGATTTGGGTAGTTAAACAAGTAAAAGATTAAGACAGCGTCAATTAGTTGTAAACAGTGTTTTTGCTGAATAATGCTTTAGGTTTTCAATGTGTAACTTGTTGTCCATTCTGTTTCCATGGCTTTTTTCATCAGGTTACATGAGCGTCTACAAGAATGCAATGGGGACGAGATCTTGAAGGCAGAAGCTGGCACAAAGGTTCAAAAGTTCACCGAATGGGCATTGAAATGTATAGGTTTCCACTCTCGTTGCCAGGGGAACAGGGATAGAGTGAGCCATAACTCAGCTATTGAGATTCAACTCCAGTTATCTGCATTCAAGACATTTTTAGACCTTGCTGGTAATCAGCTCACTGGCAAGGATTTCACAGAGGCCTTTGATGCTGCTTGTTTTCCTCTTACTTTATTCTCTAGCTCATTTGATCCTGGTTGGGCATCGGGGATATCTGCAACTGCAATACAAGGATTGTTGGGTATGCTGGTTGAAGGTGGTGCTGACAATGTCAACCAGTGTTTTCTTGAAGCCTCTCGTTTCGGAAGTACAGAACTTGTGCGAATCTTGTTACAGGTAAAAAAGTTTACTTTCTGGGCTAGCACCTGGTTTCTCCACTATGACTGTTTCTTGTGGAAAAATATTGTATTTATTCCTAAAAAGAAAAAGATACTATTTTGGTAAAAGACTATTTTGTTGTCTGAATTTATTTCATGCTTAGTTCCCGATCAGTACCCTTGGTATGCTTCCAGAATTCTAATGATGATCTGGATTTCTTCTTTCTTAAATAGTTGCTGCAGAGCAGACTTTAAAGGTGCAAATTAATTTTGTACAGTAGCAAGATTTTTTTTTTTTTTTTTTTGAGATTTAGTTAAATTATGTTCTGATTGTAAAGGATCTATGTGGTCAGTTAACGTAGCCATTAAAATCTAGATGTTAGGTTTTGGAGCTTGGATTAACTCTATGGTTGAATGTTCTTTGCATCTTATCTATTTTCACATTTGTTTTTATTTTATGATATGGGTCAAGCATTCACCTCCTGTGCTTTTTCATATGTTTTATTTTTACTTAACCTTTGTAGAGGCTAGGGTGATTAGCTGACAGTTCGCTTAATTCTTTCTAAATTTGAATCTCTTAGTAACTTTTGGCTTAGTAACATGGAATTTTTGTCCAGATTGCGCAAAGAAACAGCTTGGATGTTGATGTTGATCTAGCCCTTGGATTTGCTTCTCATTACTGCAAAATTGGTACGATGGAATGTCTAGTGGAAGAGGGCAATGCTATAGCCTTTTTAGGTCCTTTGATGAGAGCAGCAGAAAGGGGCTGCATGCAAGTTGTTGAGTGGTTTGTGAATAGAGGTTGCCGAGACATGGAGCTGTGTCTTGCCCTTACAGCTGCCACTTCTAGTAGTCAAGTTGATGTTGCTGCATATCTCCTCCCTCATGTGCCTCAGCATGTTCTTGCTGCCCTCAGCATCGAAATTCTCAAGGCTGCTGGCGAGCGAAGCGGCGGGTCACTCGACGGCGTGGCATTTCTCCTCCGCTCTGATTTCTTAGGCGATCCCGTGGCTACATATGCTGTTGCAGACAGTATAGCTAGGTCCGATGATGAGGCTGTTGCCCCTGAGCTAAGAGCGTTTCTTCGGGAGCACTGGTCAGAGGCAGCTTTCTTGGATGGATTAAAGCTAGGGGAAGAACATTATATGAATCTGGTGAGGATTTTGAATTGGGGCAGCTCTCCAGTGTGCATAAGGGATCTACCAGGACCCCTCAGAGTCGCAATAGCATATCTTCCCCTTTATCGGGAGTGTATTGCGGTGGGCGGTTGTTTATTTTCACAAAGGTTGAGGGGGCAGCTTGTGGAAGCAGTGAGGCGGCTAGGAGGTGGGTCCTTAGAAGGGGTAAGTCAGGGCAGAGAGCTCATGGCTATTTTGGAGCATCACCTTCCTCCATTTTTGGTTAATGTCCAAAGTGTTGGTTAGAAGATTTTGCGCCACAGATTTTCACCTTTAGTTTTTCTTCCTCCCCTTTGTACGCCATATATGCTATAGGTGAATAAAATGTGAGCGGGTGTAAGGTGAAGAAGCTTTTAAGGTTTGCCAATTTTCGTATGATAATGTGGGTTGGCTAAACTCTGCAAAAATCTCTCTATGGCATATGAAATGATATGATATGATACAGTAATGGATGGGAATGATGATGTGTAATATATGACACGGAGCAACTGACAAAGGGTGCGAATGTATATTAGGTGGTGCAGTGCAGAGTGCAAATCTCTTCCTTCTCATCTCTCTTAATAGTCTTCTATTTGAATTAAGAAAGTCATTTAAACCATGTCAAAAATGTTGAATATTCAACCACTGCGGCTCTAATATGGTTGCTTTTTAACTTGTTTTCATTCACGAGAAATCCATTTTTAAAAAATGGCTTTCATTAATCATCTTTATATAATTATTATTACATGAAACAAAGAGAAGAAAATTTAACGGCTTGATTTTTAGAGCTATAATTTCCTGGCATAAATTCAATGTTTTTGCGTTTTACTTATGTAATTGGGGCCTGAATTTCCAAGTCGTGTCCTATAGTATAGCAACTTTAAAACCTTTCAATCCAACATGTTCCTTGTAAAATGGATGGAAAGCGCATTCCAACTCTAGGATCTTGCTAAAAAGAGGTCTGATTTGTCGGCCTTGAGGAACAGTACTTCCTAAAACTCCATTAGCATTTTCAATTCTAAAAACTTCAACACCATTTTCTCTTCAAGTTCATCGAGACCAACATTATCCTCCTCTTTAGAGTTGCTGCTAGTATAATGATTTTTTCAATTACAAGCCTCCTGTAATCTTCATTACTGTCATCCAAGATATTGAAATTCATGGGTAATACAAAAAAGAGAACCATTCCAGTGCTAATACAGAACAAGAATTCTTTCGTATAAAATCCCAAATTGCTCACTTTTTGTTTCTTACGTTTAAACAATTACGGATCATGCTCTGTTTGTGCAATGTGCCTATATTTTCAGCAGTAGATTTCTAGTTAGATAGTTGTAGAAAAATGCTCTCTTTCGAATGCCGCGTCTACTTCTTAATGGTATTATTCTCTAGAGGGAAATATGGATTTCTAACAATAACAATCCCCTTTTTTCTTTAATTTTAAATTAAGCATGTATATGGTTCCATTTTGAAGATAAAACCTCATTACTACACAAAATTGTCATTCTGAATAGGCCAAAGTACAAAATGATAATGCAATATGTTGATGTATAAATTAAACAATAACAAACGAAGAGAGACGAGTAAAGAAATAAATAAGTGTTATATGAATTTTTGGATACAAAAATAGTATGTAATGTAAGAAAGAAATCGTTACACATATGTATAAGTAATATCCTTCGCATTAGTAGGCATAAAAGCTAAGATCATAAGCACAACTAATATGCCAATTGGAAGCAAAAGCAAAAGAAAAGGTGGAGGTGGCAATGGTGGAAGTATCAATGGAAGTATCAAAAGAGAAGCTGTAAGTAATATTAGCAAAACCAATGATTCCAAACTAAAATACCCAGATGGCAATAATCTTCTTCCACTACCTTGTGATGAAAGTGTTCTTTGATTTTGCTTTACTACTCCAAAACATGGTGCTGCTGGTGGTTTTGATGTTGCTCTTCCTCTTGTTGAATCCATCATTATTTTGCTTGAACAATTGATTAGTGTAGTAGTAGTTGAAATTCTTGAACCTCTTTCTGAATGTCCAAAGCTCATTTGATGATTAGATCCCTAATTTTTTTTTTCCAAATTGATTTCTTTAGATCAACAAAACTGGTACCAATTTCTTTCTTTAACTTGCAAGAAAAGAAAATTGCCTCTTAAAACCACAATGTGGACTTAGAATTGCGAGAGATTTTCAGCCAAAACAACAACGTAAAACTCCTCTTCTAAGCATCCTTGGTATGATTTTATTATCACGAAGAAAACTTCATCAGCAATTGCCCAACTGAAATTCACATTAAAAAAAAAAAAAAAAAATCAACCCTTTTCCCCAAATTATATTCTAAACAAACAATACCCAATAGAAAAGAAAAAAGAAACAAGGGTCAATTGTCACTATACTATGAAATCTTGAAGATTTGTTGCTTGGTACTATATAAAAACCCCCCAACAAGAAAGAATTAAGGAAAACCCAGAGAAAGAAACAAGCAATTCTATATGAAAAAGTAAAATCCAAAAAGGGAACAAAAAAAAAACGTAAGAATTAGGAAGAGAGGTTTAACCTGGAAAAGATTGTCTAGCTCTGACGGTGATTTCAAACAATAAGGGAAATAATGGACAAGAAACATCAAGATCAAGACGTATTTCTTTGAAATCAAAATTCTTAATTTAGATCTTTCTAATATGTAATGGGGAATTAGGAGGAAAAAGAGAAGGAATGGGGAAGGTGAAGAATAGAATAGAAATAATTTAGAAAAGAAAGGGTAATTGATTTGGGGGAGGAAAGAAAAGAAAAGGGTGGGTTCAGTTAATTGAGAAATGGAAAAGTTTTTATTTAGCTGACAAAAACAAGTTGCTGGTTTTGGAAAGGAGTCTCTGAGTCTCCCAAGGTTCACCACCCCTGTCCTGTCCTGTCCTCTTTTTTCACATTAATGGACCCTACTTATTACTATTATATACACATCTTATTATCAAATCTTTATTTCCATTTTCGTCATTAAATAATTCTAATTATTATTATATATATTCTTACTTTTTATCTAATATACTATATTATATTAATGGGTGTATTAGCCTGTGATTTGGTATAACTTGCCTCTTTTGTTTTGAAAATTATTGTTTAAGATCCCTATATTATTGAAATATTGAACCATGCATCCTTCTCTTCAACTACATCGTTAAACAATCTGAAAAGACAAAACTAACTTCCCTTTAAGATAAAAATAACATAGGAATCGTCATCGCTCTTACCCTTCTACCGCTAGAGAAGTTCTAAATATAGGGAGACATGGGAACCAGAAAATATGGTGGAAAATAGATAATGCAATATGTTATATCAAAGTTAAAGGATCTGAAAGCAATTCTCCCTGTATTATTAGTTGTTTATTGCAACATGTATCTTAAGATTTGCAAAACACCTTCTTACTATTTTCCCCCCTAAATAACATGCCCTCAAGTGGATGACATTGTTCTCTCTATAGCACATACTATTTTTATTCTTTCCAAACAACCTATTTATATTATAAATATCCTTCATAAGGTTTATTTTTCAATATATTATATGAATAATTATCACAATTACGATAATCTACAGCCGACTTGATAAAATATAAAGAAATGGTTTAAGGGAAGAGGTATTGAGAAATTGAAGGAGACGTTCTCTTACATCATTTACACTACAAAATATATAAACAAATCAAAGCATGTGAGAAGTTGTATCGCAATTCAATGCATCTCCTGCAACTTGTTTCTAAATACTTCCACCTTAATTATTTCCTTTTTTTAAGAAAATGCTTATCACTTTTTTTATGTTAAAAATTATTTTTTATTTTCATGTGCGTACATATTCTTTTTTATTATTTATTATTTATAATTTTATTTAATTAATTTATACATTTTACATTATTTCAATTTTTAACTTTTTCTAGAATTTTTTTAAATTAGGTATTTTAATTATTATTTGAAAATTATATTTTAATTTTTATAAATTACATATAATTTTAGTGTCAATAAATATTTGTCACAAATATTAAATTTATAAAGTTATTAAATTGTACGAAATATTAGAATAAGTTGCAAAAAAAAAAAATTAGACAAGTTCTAAACTTTTATAATTATTATTTTAAAATAACATAATATTTTTTATTACAAAATTGAATTTTCTAATTTAATAAACATTTTCTAAATGTACAAACTACTTAAATTTATATTTCTATTTGAAAAATATTTTCTTTGTTTGTATTATAGAGAGAAAGTAGATTTTAACTGTACACAAATTTCACATAATAGATAAAATTATACATATTTTAGATTAGATAAAAAATAATGTAGTAAATTAAAAATATTTTCAAAAAAAAAAGGTATTTGCATCTAAAATTTAACCAATTAAATTAAAAATTAAAATTAAAATTTTAAGAGATGAATTTTAGACAAAAATATTCCCTTTTTATTCATTTTTTTTATAGTATAAATTAGGTTTGGCTGCACTTTTCATGTTGTACCCCACCCTTCAAGTCTATAATTTCTGTGGAAAATTTCTTTCCCATCCTTACGTTTTCAACGTAATCAATTAGTTAACATATTTGTTAATCGTATTCTGAAACATAGGAGAAAAAACAAAAACCATTCCCTCATCAAATTATTAAAATTCAGACTATTGTTAGTTTTGTAGTACTTAAAATTAAATTAAAGCAATTAATAAATTAATATTAATAGCAATAATAAATAAAATCATAAATTATGTTATAATAAAAAAACTAATAGTTTTGACCTCGATATTGAACAATTTAAGTACTAATTCAATATAAATTTCAATTCTAAGATAAATTCACCCAAATTAATAATGTATGGTAATTAAGAATAAGTATTTATATTATATTCTAATTAAAATATGGATGAAAACTTATCAAATTGAATGAGTTTATTAAATAAAAATAATATTTAATATGAATATTATGTTAGATATATAATTAATCAAATTAATTATAACATTAATAATGAAAATATTAAATGAATTAATGTGTACGTTAATCAAATTAATATAACTATAACATTAGTAACGATAATATAAAATTAGTTAATACGTATAATGTATGCTATTGGCAAAAAGAACTACTCATATTTCTATTAAAGGTAATTATATTTTTTTTAATAATTAATTAATAAATAAGAATCATAATATTATTTGTATTAATAATTATTTTAACTATAAGTTAGTATTAGTATTGTCTTTTAATTAAATTAATTAATAAATAAATAACAGTCAATTAATATAAATTTAAAAGTAAAATAATATTAATATTTGTAATATATTTTAATTAAATAATTTAATATTTAATATTAAATAAATCAAATGAATTAATGGAACTTCTGTACTAGTTAATTTTATGTTCCATATTGACATATTATATCCTACTCTTTAATGTAAATTAATTTAAAAAAATTGATATTTCATTACAGAAATACGACGATTAATTTTAGAGAGATGCAAAAGCAAAAGCCTATAGAGTCATTTTTGTAATTAGATAACAAGCATTGAAAATCGTCTTTACATTGGATGGTCTGTTGTTTTGATGATCCCTACTTTTTTAACTGCAACCTCTCTATTTATTATCGCATTCATTGCTGTTCCTCTAGTAGATTTCGATGTTATCGTGAACCTGTTGGTGAATGGAAAAATATTATTTCTGGTGTCATTGTACTTTATGAAAAAATATTATTTCTGGTGTCATTGTTCCTATTTCTGCCACTATAGGTTTACATGTTTTCCCAATATGGGAAGCCATATCAATTGATGAATGGTTATACAATGGCGGCCCTTATGAGCTAATTGTTCTATAATTCTTACTTGGTGTAGCTTATTACATGGATCGTAAGTGGGAACTTAGTTTTCGCCTAAGTATACACCCTTGGATTGTTGTTGCATATTCAGCTTATGTCGTTACTACTACTACTATTTTCTTGATAAATCCAATTGGTCAAGAAAGCTTTTCTGATGGTCTGCCTCTAGGAATCTCTGGTACTTTTAACTTTATGATTGTATTTTAGGATGAGCACAACATCTTTATGGATCCATTTCACAGGTTAGGCATAGCTAGTGTATTTGGTGGTTCCCTATGCATAGTTCTTTGGTAATCTCTAGTTTGATCAGGGAAACCATAGAAAATGAATCTGCTAATGAAAGTTACAGATTCAGTCAAGAGGAAGAAACTTATATTATCATAGACGCTTAAGGTTATTTTGGATGATTGATCTTCCAATATGCTAGTGGCAACAATTCTCATTCTTCATATTTCTTTTAGTTGCTTGGCCTATAATAGGTATTTGGTTCACTGCTTTAGGTATTAACACTATAGCTTTCAACCTAAATGGTTTCAATTTCAACCAATCGTAGTTAATTGTAAAGTTCGTGTAATTAATACCTAGGCTGATATTATTAATTGTAATTTCATAACTACACACACATACACACACACACACACACACATATATATATATATATATATTTGTACATTCACACACACATAATATAATTTTTCATACCAAATTGTATCTTTATTAAAAAATGAGAACCAAAATTAAATTTTCCTTTCTTCTTCCTTGGCCCATTTTCAGACCACACTTTGGAAGCTCATTGTCGTCGCCATAGGGACTGACAAGTCATGACCACTGTTGGCTAGCCCTTATCACGACGAGTCTCATGGTACCCTTAGTTCTATTGGACCATCACCGGAAAACCTTGAAAAACTCGTCAGAAGTTTGAATTTCACAACTATTTCTCTCTTCCCACCAATACCCATATTCTTCTTTTATCTATAGATTGACGACAAGGAAGACATCAATAGATTTATCTCATCATAGGGAATAAAAATATGTTCTTAGTACAGTCGAACATCACCGAGAAGCCGTGAAAACTCGTTAAAAATTTTTGTAGGTGGACTATTTCAATCCAATTTTTCTACCAGACGAGAAAAATAAGGCCATAGTTATGTTGGGCTCATTGAATATTTCAATTTCAAGTACTCATTTACTTCAATCGGTGCCAGAATCGAAAAATGAGATTTTGAATGTGATAAATTTTGAAATGGTACCTAACCCAAAGAAAAAGACAATATTGTCTAAATATTACTTCCTAAACGGTGTTTAGGCATGTAAGGTATCAATTTGTTGAAAATATTAAAACATAAGGTGTTAAATTATACACACTCAAACATTAAAATTCCACTTTGAAATATGTGTCAACGGTAGGTCAATATATATATTAGGCCATATATATATATATATATATATATATATATATATATATGGAGAATAATTCTACTCCATACTATCTTTACTAAATTTATATTTTTAAGTATAATAATTTCAATATAATTATATAATTAATTATTTCATCATACTAATATTTGATATAATAAAATAAAATTAATTTGAAATTTCATATTATTTAAAAATACTATTTAATTATGCAATCAATTAATTTATTCCATTAAAATTTGGATTTTGGATTATTTTATAGTTCGATATATTCTATTTTTTGATCTCTGAGTTTTTAAAATTCACCTATTTTATTCTGATATTTATATTATTGTATTCTTTCATTCTTTTGTCATTATATCTGTTAAATATCCGTTGATATATTTTAATTATCCCCAAAATACTCTCCATGGCCATTGCCCTCTTCCCAGAATAATCTCTTTCTTTCTTTTATCTCTCTCTTTGCTTCTTTCATTCTTTCTCTCTCATTTTCTACCCAACCAAACAAACATTTTTTTTAGATTTTTCAATCTTGTATTTTGAATTTAAAATCAAAAATTCAGAAAAAAAAAATCTGATTTCACATAACTCTCCGATTACTAAGCATATCATAATTGCAATTACAACAACATCTCTTGCAACACTAAGACCACCGTCATGAATAGGGCTGTAAACGAACCGAATCGAACCGAACAGTAATAGGTTCGATTCGAGTTCGTTTAGGTATTCGTGGTGTTCGAATTCGGATTCGTATTCGACTCGAACATCAATTACAAGTTCGAATTCGATTCGACAACTATTC
>CANUEY010108453.1:0-17639 GCA_948099555.1 Croton setiger
TTGAATTGAATTATTTGTGATGAATCACCGGTACTGAAATCCGGGTATATGAATATGTGATTATGTGAATTGATTTATGTGTGTTATTCCCGCCGGTACTGAAATCCGGTTGTGTGATTTTGTGAAATATTTGACAGGAAATTTGTGATATTTTCACCGGTACTGAATTCCGGTTATATGTTGATATGAAATATTGATGTTATACATTCATTTTTGCATAAATGCATATCACGGAATATAAATACTAGTGTTGTGATTATCTAGACCAGCGTAAGCGATTTCACCTGGTGAAACCTACGGGTTTTACCGTTACGCCTACGGGCTAATTGATATAGATGACCTACGGGTCCTATATCCACAGTTGATCTTCGGATCTACAGGGAGGTTGACCGATGGTTAATTCCGGTTTTCCTCATATGGATACGAGAGAGGTTTAGCCGATGGTTAATTCCGGCCTTCCTCCTATTGATATGGTTGAGTTGTGTGACCTACGGTATTCCGGTGTCTCGCTCAACTGCTGGATCCAGCTACAGGTATGATATGGGTGAAATTCCTGGGGCAAATCGTTGAGTCAGTAATCACAACCAAATAATAAAATGGAATTTCATGGCATTTGGCACATTTTGCATAATTTTGATGTTTGTGAAATGAAAGTGAATTTTATGATAAAATTGTTATACAGAGATATGGATTATATAACCGTGTGGTTATATATATTAGTGACGATTACGTCACTTATATGGATATACGACAGAGGTGCTGCCATGATTTGAACAGGTTTGAGATGATAAGCTGACGTTTGGCTTTATTTGAATAATTACTTTTTATGTGTTTATTGCTTTATATTTGGTTTTACATTTACTGAGTATGCGACTCATCCAAATCGCAATATGTGTTTCAGGTCGGCAGTCCGGTGAAGTACTGAGGCTTCACTCGCCTTTTGCTCAAGTCGGTCCAGCGTGAATCTAGACCTCTCTCCTCCACCGTTCCCTAGCATTATCATAACATTTAGCATGTTTTTGTTGATATGTATATATAACAATTTGAGGCCTTTGCTTGTTTTGTAAACTCTATAATATGTAACTAATGGCATGTAATTAAGAATGGATATGCATGTAATCTTTTGGATTATTATTGGGATGTTCTTAGGTCGATGTATGTAAACTAACTTACATGCCTAAAATGAATATAGCTCCGTGAAAGGCCAAGCTACATCTTATTAGGTTTAAGTGAAAGAACACTTGTATGAATACATGCTTGTTATGTGAATGTTAAATGGATACTTATGCATTTATATACGTGTCCGCGAGATAATTTTGAGAGTAATGCCATCCGATTTTCGTCAAAAAAAAAAGGGCCTGTTTTATGACATAGGATTTTTAGAAAGAGGTGTTACAGTAACCTCTCAATCCGAATAGCAACAGCTCATAGATCAATGAAGTTCTTCAAATCACTGGGTGTTATTCGAGTGCGGATATCATACCTCAGCCCTTCCTCAAATCGGCAGCACTTATCTCTCTCTGTTGCCACCAGAAAATCAGCATATTGTGACAGTTGAGTAAACCTAACCTTACAGTCTGCCACAAACATGTCCCTTTGAGAGATGCTAAGAAACTCCATCTGCTTCTGGTCCCGGTATACCTCTAGGGTATACTTCTCCTTGAACTCGTACAAAAAGTCACCCCATGTCAGAACTGGCTGTCGGACTCTAGAATTAGGAACTGCCTTCTACCAGCTATAAGCATCATCCTAAAAATGTGATACACTATAATCATATCTCTCTTCTGGGGTACTATCCATCATCTCGAAAACCTTGTCCATCCGCTCAAGTCATAACTCTGCCTCTGCCGGATCTGTAGTGTCGAAAAAAACAAGTCCGCCCAACTTCTTGAGATCCTTAAAGTTCCTTTTTCTCTCGTCAAGTGCATTACCAGGGTTAGATGCATGAGGTTCAAAAGAACCCTCGACAGACAATGCAGGGCCAGCTGAACCCTCTCCCCTCTGAGTCTTATGAATATGCTCCATGATCCTATATGAATGTCATATGTCAAAGCAATGCATATGAATGAATTCACATATTGTGAATACTCAAATTTTGAGGTCCAGAAAACCAAATTCCGCAGACTGCAAATAGTCGAGCTGAACCGAGCGTTTTCGAAAAACAGTATCGGATGTATGCCTCAAGGTACTAGAAATGTCCGGGATTTCACGAGGGTCACAGAAATGCCCTCGGAAAAGCCATCGGAGTCCCGGAACGTCCGGAAAAAGCTCCGGAATGAAAAACACGCGAGTTGCGGAGGCAAGGTAGCCCTGGGAAGGCGCCCTCAGAAGGCAACCCCGGCCGCCCTCTAGAGGCAGCCTGTTGATGACAAAACATTTTTAGTTTTGGGAGGTGTCGAAACTAGTCGGTCTTAAAAGTATTTAAAGAGCCGCCACCCGAAGTTCGGGAAAAACCAAATTTTAATTTTAAAATGACTCCGTTTTTATTTTAAAAGGCATTAGTCAATTTCAGAGATTCAGGGTAAGGGGGTTGGGTACGACGGTTTAAATTTTAATTAAGCCGTCGCCTGGTAAAAACCGGCCTCTGATTTGTTTTTCTTTCCAATTTTTAAGTTTAAAAATAAAATGTAGTTGCTGTGATTAAACTAGCGATGTTCCTAATTGGCGATTTAAGGTCATTTGCAAAAATTAAACAAATAATGAAAACAATAGAAATACGAGAAATTAAAGTGCGGAAATTAAATCAAACATATCCTAAACTAATTATTCTTTCTTCAATTTGGAGAAAATAATTACAATAAAGCCCTAATTAAATTTACATTCTACCCAATTAAACCAAAATTAAACCCAAATTTCCCAAAAATAAGTAAATCTAAAAAATTCTGGAAAATTATAAAATAGTCCTCAAACTTTTAGGAAAATTACATTTTACTCCCCAAATATTTGGAAAATTACTAAAACAGTCCATAAACATGCATTTTGCCTTAAAACAACCAAAAAAACATACAAAACAAATCAATTTGGAAATTAGAAGTGTAACATGTTAAATTTCAGTCTTGGTCCTTCAACTTTCTAAGAATTACAATTCTGTCCCTTGTCATGCATTGCAATCATATTAACATTCAATACAATCAAATAGCTCCTATATGCTATCAATTACTTAAACAACCATGACTAAGCAAAATCATCCAGATTTCCCTATATAATTTCTTTAAACAGCCTTTACATTCACTAAGTAAGCAACCAAAAATGTTTCATCTCATCAATGAACCCTCCACAAACATATTTTGCATATATAAATGTTCACTGGACATAAAATAGAATAAACAAGATCAAACATTTAATGACAGAAAATAGATTGAATTTTGGAATGACATTTTGATTAACAATTAAAACAAAAGGTTTTTTGGTTAACACTAGCAATATATACCCTACATTTGCAGGTTACCCTTTGAAGAAACCCTATATTGGCAGCATATAAGTCAGAGTACATTCAAATTAAAGAAACGAGACAAGGGCAAAGGCAACCAAAACATCCATGACAAAACTCATCTATGGCTTGCATATACAATATATAGACAGAAGGCAGATTGGATCATTGCAGGCTACAATTACAGCTTCGCAAGAACAAAGGTAAATCCAAGGACTGTTATGGCTAGATAAACATTCAAACAGTAACAAATACTTTACTAAACTGAAACTTGAGATCGTAAAACAAGAAGATCAATAAAGGTGATTAATCATGTACGCACATGCTCTTCAGCAACTCAACATATGCAGAATAGGTATGAGGCAAATTTGATGTTCAACATATGAGAGATATGTATAACTAATTTTCAATGAAACTCAACAGTAATGGCCAACTTGATTAGATAACATGCTATTTTAACATGACCAAAAATCTAAAATAAGATATAAACAAATTGATACTATTTAAACAAGACCATTGACAGAAAGCTAATAAAACTCAATAATAAATTCAAACCAAAGTTAAAGAACAATCCTTGATGCAAACAGAATCATCCTTAAACAATATGATTTTCATGATTTCAATCACCTACAGAGAACATAGCAACAGAATGAAGATAACTAGTCAACAGGAAATGAAATAGTCTTAAGAACAATAATCAGACTGGGCAGAAACTGATTATAGATTCATAATCCTAGCTATAACCAACCCAAACAACTATAATCAGAAGAGGCATTATGAACCTAAACTGAAATGCAAGAATCAAATATGAAGCTGGATGGTATAAACAAACAACAACCAAGTAAACTGGATTTATATACGAACCATATACAGGATCATTATCATAACATCAATGAGAAATTGGCAGAATCATCTATTGAATCAAATAGAAAGAAAGAAACAGGCAAAGTCCACAAACAACAACATCTAATCAGGTTCCTATATATAAACATCCATTATATCCAGAATGTAAGAAGAATAAATTAAAGAAAAAGATGTAAATCAGAAAATAATACCTCAACAGCTCTTTGAAATTGATTCCAATTCAGAAGTTGATTTCGATGTTCTTACAAATTTGATGCAAATTACAGTTGAAGGAGTATATATAACCTTTACACTCAGAATCGATTCACAATATATCAAATTAATTTTGATATGTGAATCGATTAAAACAAAAAGAGAAAGAGCAATTCGATTGAAAATCCAAAAACCCCCAATTTCTACTGAAACAAACCCTAGAAATTCTCTAAAACTTACAGAAAACCTTTTTCTCTCAATTATTCTCTCCAATGCTCTCTGGAACCTCCTTGGAACCTCTCTGGAACCTTTCCCGTCTGGAATCCCCCCTTTTTTTCTGGAACGCAGGCTTTGCTTTTATACCTTCTCTTCGCGCGCTTCCCTCTATCATCCTTAGCCACGCCAGACAGGGTCTCCGCTTGCCTCGCTTCGTCCGTGCCATTCATCCTCGTCCGCTGCTCCTTCATCCATCATCACTGTCGTACAGATTCTGTTACAGAAGGAGAGGAAGCTTCCTCTCTCCTTCCTCATCTTTTGCTTTTTCGTTTTCTTTCTTTCTGATTTCATGATTTTCCCTTTTTTTTTAGTATTTACTATACTCAAAACGACGCCGTTTAGTAGTCACCATTTTAATTGAAATCCAATTGACCTGAATCGAACCAGTTTGGTTCGATTCAGAATCTAACTCTCTTTCTTTTCTTCCCCTTCTTTTTTTTTTTCTTTATAACCCTACTTCTTTTATTTTTCTTTCAATCATACCCTTCCTTCCCTATTTTAATTTTCAATTTTTCCCTACTTCTTTTAATTTTTTTAAAAACATCATTTTTCATATTTAATTCATTCTTTTGTTTTCTTTTCTCAATTTTTACAAAATAAAATGAAACTAAAACTAAAATAAATATTTTTCCGGATATTTTTTCTTTTTAGATTTTGGGGTCAAAAATCGAGCGTCAACACAGCCCCGGCCGCCCTCAGTTGACTTTTGGCCGAGTTTAACCCTATAAATACCCCCAAACTTCATTGTCTCCACACCTTGAGCTGTGTTGACAGCCGCTCTCTTCTCCCTTTTCGCCTACGGTGATTCTTCATCTCCAGGCAATTCTTCACTACTTTCTGCATTGCATTGCTGTGATAATTTGCATTTTCATACATAAACACATAATAAAATAAGTCCAAATCAAACTGAAGCTAAGTAGTGGACGCCAATTACCTCAGTTATCTTTCGAAACTTAATCTTTTTAATTTAATTCTCTTCTAACCCCTCCTAAATCATGCATACATGACATTTGCATTGCATAATCACGCTTTTTGGCCACCGCGCCACACATAATCACTCGTTTGGCTACAAAGCCTAAATAATCCAACTCTTTTGGCCACAACGCTGCACATAATCACTCTTTTGGCCACAATGCCACCCAAATCACTTATTTTTGGCCGCAGCGCCACTTAAATCAAATTTCGGCCACAACGCCATTTCAAATAAAGTCTTTTGGCCACAGTGCCACTCTAAAAATCACACTTTTGGCCCTAAGGCCTAATAAATTCCTTTTTCCCCAGCGGAGACATCAAAAATCACATTTTCGATCGCAGGCGTCGTTAAACTCCTTTTTTGGCCACTAGGCCTACAAAATCACATTTTCGATCGCGAACGTCGTTAAATTCCTTTTTTGGCCACTAGGCCTACAAAATCACATTTTCGACCGAGGAAGTCGTTCAACTCCTTTTTCGGCCGTTAGGCCTACAAATCACATTTTCGACCGTGGACGTCGTTAAACTCATTTTCGGCCGCTACGTCTACATCACACATTTTTCGACCACAGACGTCGATAAACTCCATTTTCGACCACGAACGTCGATAAACTTCATTTTCGACCACGAAAGTTGATAAACTCCTCTTTTCGGCCAAAAGGCCTAAAATCACCTTCATACACTCATAGCATGTATACATGCATGCACCTCCTTCATCACGCCTTTAAATAGGCAATTCGAACTACATTGACTTTGATCTCTCATTCAAATGAGAGTACGTAGGCATATTCGAGATATAACCTCGAATAGCAGGTCTCCCTACGATCCTTTCCAAATCTTCACATTCCTGCATTACATACATTAAGGGAAAATAATCATGGATATGAATGCATAACATAACCTTTAGATCCACCTCGAGTTCGAAGACCGGTGAATTTCATACATTGGGGCGATTAACCTAGAAAGAGGTTAATCACAAAACGGAGTCACTAGGGGTTCTTTCTTAATTTTTCCCCTTTAACAAAATAAATTAAGTGGCGAATTTACACACACACATTTCACCCCGAGAGAACATCCCCGGCCAACCGACTCCCTCGCAGATCGGCCCGGCGGCTCGGAAGGGGTCCTCGCTCCTCCGGTAAGGGTTCACACATATTATGCAGACAACTAGGCCCTGCGGGGCCGTAAACCAGCTCTGATACCACTAAATGTAACTTTCTCGCTTACAACCTTAAGTCATAAACATGCCCTTTTTTTATAACATATTAACTCTCTGATTAACTTAATTCAAATTCATTAAATAACTTAACATATAACAAAAGCATTAAATCTACAACCATGCATATCATGTTACAAACCAATATTTACATATATTTAAGCCTTACAAAAGACTATTTACCCAAAGAGGTAAAGCAAAATAACATGCTATTATATACATCTCAAAATCATATAATTATGCTTTACAAATAAAGCGTAAAACAAAAACTATATGCAGCATTACAAATGACGTGGTGTAAGGGAGAGAGATCTAGGCTTCAACTGTACCGACCTGTGCATAAGCTGGTGAAGTCTCAGTACTTCACTCAAACTGCACACCTGAAAACATAATTTGCGATTTTGATGAGTCGCATACTCAGCAAGTGCAAACCAAAACCAATTACAGCCAACAAGTAAGACAATTCATGATAACATTTCAAAACTGCACAATATCAAGTCATTTATATCATATATAATCAAAGTAATAACATAAGATGCATAATGACATGTCTTTCCTTTTACTTTAGTTGTGATTTATCGACCAAGTGTTGCCCCAAAAATTTCACGACATATTAGTAACCATAGCTAGCCAGCTAACTTATAAGACCAGAATAACGTCGGTCAAAAGGGATCCGAAGATCAACCTTCATTTATGCAGTATTCACCAGATCATTCTACATCGTAGAGGACCCGTAGCTCTTTCTATATCATATAGGATCCGTAAGCCTTTTCGTCAAATCATAGAGAAAACCGGATATTTCTCTCGTGAAATTTGCAAACACCGGCTACGATAATCACAACGGTCATATTTAAGTCTTGTGGAAATGCATTTATATAACATACATTTCATATCGTTATGCTTCATATAATCATGTGACCGGGCTTCAGTACCGGCTAAAACAATAT
The DNA here is from genome assembly GCA_948099555.1 of Croton setiger. Lineage (NCBI taxonomy): Eukaryota > Viridiplantae > Streptophyta > Magnoliopsida > Malpighiales > Euphorbiaceae > Croton > Croton setiger. Next base: position 7,898 of record CANUEY010108453.1, read on the forward strand.
ATATATATATCCGTAAAATATTTAACTCTCTGAAATAATTGAGTTTTAAATTTAATTCATATAATTTTCTATGAATTTTAACTCAATCCATAAAATTTTCCCACTTAAAACCATTTTATAACATATTAAAAATAATTATTAAACTCAATTTATCATATAATAATTATAATTAATAAAATCAAAATAATAATTAATTAAACCAAATAATAAATTAAATCCAAAATCATAATTAAAATCTTTAACAAAATATTTAATCTTTAATTTTCGGGCTCAAAACGATCTAAAAATTAATTTCTGACATCAAAAACGGATTTAGGATGTCGAAATTAGTTTGGTAGGGTCAAAATATAATTTATAAAAGTTTCTGGGTAAAAAAAATATAAGCAAATATAAACTTTAGGGGCTAAAATGCAATTTTTACCAAATACAGGTGCTGGGCGCGTAAAATAGCTCAAAACGCAAAAAGGATCGTTGTTTTGGCCGCTGGATAAATAATCAAAACACGTCTGTTGAACACCGTTTAGAGCGCGCCTCTGGGGATCAAAACACAGAAATGGCGTGCGTTTTGATCTCCTTCAACCTCCAGCCAGCTTCTATTTCTGCCCAAAAACTTGACTCTCCAGCCAACTTCCCGATGACCGTACATCCACCTCCGGTGGCTTTCCGGCAAGCTACGACCATCGTTCTCTTCCTTTACCTCCCCTCTATCTAACCATCGGGCCGAAATTCCTTAAAACTCTCTAGATCTTTAGATATAATCTCCCAAAGTTGGCACCTCAACACTATTTTCCTCAAATTCCAGATTTTGCCAGTTTTTCTCCCAACTTCCGACAGCTCGTTTGGCCACCTCCGGTGGTTTTTTAGTAAACTAAGACCACCAAACTCTTCCTTTACACAACTTCTAATGAACCATCAAAGCCAAATATCCCAATGCGCACTCAGTTGGAAGTTACAAGCTCACAGAGTGGTAACCTCAAAACTGCCTAAAAAACCCAGGTTTTAACCCAGAATTTGTTCTCTCTCTCTCTCTCTCTCCTTCGATTTCCAGCCTCTTCCTTCACTATCTATCACTTCTAAACTCTTTCTAAACACCCTAAGAACACACTGAAGGTATAGAATCAAAGGTTTTCCCTCTCTTTCTTCTTTTTTCTTTCTTTTCTTTCTTTTTCTCTCTTTTCTCTCCTTTCTTCTTCTTTCTCTTTCTAGCTCATTTTCTCTCTTTCCTTTGCTATTCCAGCCACCTCATCCGTCTCTCCAGCACCTACTATAATTCCCTAAGTGTACCTTTCTAGCAGCTTCTTGCTAAATTACCTAAACATTTAACTTTTCCATTTTAACTTAACTTAATCTTTAAGTTTACCACTTCTTTCACTTCATTCTTTCAATCACTAATTCCAGCCCATATACACAGCCAGTTACAGCTTAAATTTTTTTTTGGTGTCAAAATAGTACGTATAACACGTGTCTAATGTTTCGTAAAAATCAAAATCCGAAAATAATTCGCAGTTTGATCGGTGCCTTAATCCAACTCCGAAACCTCGACGATTTTTGCGGAACCAAAACCGTACGATGTCGTCGTAAAATTAGGGTTCCAAAAGTTTTTAAAACATGTTAATAAACATATAGCAAAACATCAAAATCATTTGGTTCATATTTTACGCATTTCCGAAATTTTTCGGTCGCGCGGGCCAAAAACCCTAATTTGCTCTGTTTGTGTCTTTCGATGGCAAACGAGCCTATAACATAGTTTATTATTCATATTCAAATAATATATTATCAAATTCAAATCATAAAATCATATTTAACTTAATTATCAAATCAAATAATGATGCATTTTAATGAAAATGCACGTAATGCATGTAATGACGTTGGAACGACGTAGACTAGGGTTTTGGGGGGTCACATGATACGGGTGCATCTGTTGAGTTGAGCAGAATAAATTCTATTCGCTAATTTAACAAATCAGTTATCTCTACAGCAAATCGTGGCACTTCTATTTTTGAAGAAGGAACTCTCAAATTATCTAGTTCTCTAATACTAGATATTGTCCTCATTCTTCCATCTCTTGCCTATAACTTTCTGCTCGTTAGTCAAATTACCTCTACTCTTTCCTATATTGTAACTTCTGTTTGGCATCCTTTTGTACTTTGCATGACTCGAAAGATTTTTGGTTATAATGTTAAGTGGGGCAAACTCCTGGAACTTACAAAGAATGGAGGACAAAAACTCATGCACACTTACCAAACTAGTAGTGAATAAAAGGATCGACAAACTCGATGCTTATGGAACTAAAGACTTAGGAATCTATCTTTAGATTTCTTAAGAAATTAAGACTTCATTTTTTTTTACAAATTTTAAGGTTTCAAATTTTCATTGTGATGTTTGTGAACTAGCCAAAAGCTGTCGAATTCCTTATTTACCTAGTTTGAATAAAAGTTTAAACATTTTAAAGTTATACTCTCTGATGTTTGGGGTCCTGCAAAATTCCTTCCCTGTCTAAAGCTTGATATTTTGTTACATTTATTGTTAATTTACTAAATGATATGGATATCTTTGCTTCATAAAAAAAATGATGTTAGCACAAAATTTCAAAATTTTCATAGCATGGTTGGTACTCAAGACCAGAAAAATATTGGTATTTAGAAAAATGACAATAAAATGGAATTTGTAGGTTCATCACTTGGGAAATTTCTTTTTGAACATGGGATTCAACACCATTGCACTTATACTCCATAATGAAACAAATTGACAAAAAGAAAGAATAGACAAATCAGAGAGGTGGTTCGTGCGTTACTATTTGGTATGAAAATGCCAAGATTTTTTTGGGGAGAAGCTATGAAATTTGCAAAATACCTAATTAATAGGAACATTTCTCGAGTCATAGGTTTCAAACACCTCAATAGAAAGTTCAATCTTTGTGTTCTGTTACTCATCTTCTAAACCTTGAACCCAGAATATTTAGGTACACTGTATATGTCCATATTCCTAAGGTCTTATGAAATAAACTCAATCCCTATGCACAAAAATGTGTCTTTGTTGGATATTCTAAGTTTCAGAAAGGATATAGGTGTAATGATCCTTAAACCCATAAATTGCATATAACTTTAGATGCTTCTTTTTGTGAATCAAAACCTTATTATTTAGGAGAAGCTACTGCACCTTTTGTTTAGGGGGAGAGTTCTAGTGAAGAAAATGTGTTTTATAGAAATAGTGGAAAAGGCAGTAATGAGTTGTTTGAACTAGAAGAAATGAATGGAAAATTTGGTATTCCTGGAACTGAGAAAGAAGTGTTAGTTCCTTTGGAGAATATGTTAGAATCACTCATAGAGTTGCATGTAGTAACACCATTAGCTAAAGAATTAAATTCGAAAAATCAGAATGCTCCTCTTTAGGTAATTTCAAATGCTTGCAGCTTATGAAACAAATATTTTTGCTAAAAATATAATTCCAAGATGTTCACAGAGACCAAATAAGAGTATCCCAAAGAAACAATATGAACCTGGCCTTAAAAACAATGTTAAACATCTTATTAATAATTATGTATCTTCCCATAGGTTGTCTAAATCATATGCACTTTTCATTAACAAACTATCCAAAGTATCTATTCTTCGAAATGTGCAGGATGCATTAGTAGATCTGTTGATGCTCGATTTTTGCCCAAAAATGAAAAAAGAAAAATGCCTAATGATAAAGAAAAGTTTCAAGCTCAGTGAATTTCCAGTTTTCCCGCTTTTTGATCGATTTCACTATTTCAAAATTATATTTTGAATTTTGTTCGTTTCAAGAATATGTCCCAAAATTCTCCTCTCTTTCTAATTTTTGATTTACAAAATTTTTTAACTAAATGTAATTTTAATTTTAGTTTAATTAAGTAAGTGTTTTTATTTTATTTCACTTTATTTAATTAATTTTAATTTTAGTTTTTTATTTTTTTATTTATGTTAAAAAAAGGGAAGAGAAAAAAAAGAATTAGACAGGAAAAGAAAAAGAATTAAAAAGAAAGAAAAAGAGAAAAAGGAAAAAAAGAAAGGAAGAAGGGAGGTTTAAAATCTTGAATCGAACCAGACTGGTTTGATTCAAGCATTTTGCCCCTCAGTAAGGGATGGAGCAAAACGCAGAGCATCATCACAAACGGCTGTTTCATGATTTGTTAAAACATAAAATGATGAAGACTGAAGCAGAAAAAATAAAACTAAAGATCGGGGAGAAAAGAATCAAGAAAGAGCAGAGACGTACGAGGACCACTCCTAGTGGCACAAGGAAGGGATCGACGAGGCCATAGTCTGACAGAGTTTATTACATGAGCTGACACGATCCACGCAAAGGGAGGACCAATGGGAGCGTTTGAGGAGTGTATGTCTTACCTTTCTAGCCTATAAAGCAGAAGCAACAGTAGAAAGGAAAGGGGCTTTACAATTAATAGGAGTCCAAAAATTGAAAATAGTAAGCTTTCTCCTTCGATTTTCAAGTTTTGGTCACTAACAAGGATAGAATATAATTATTTTAGGATTAAATTGTAATTATTTTTTTCAAAGGAGAAATAATAATTAGAGTTAGGAATGAATGATTTATATTTCCCCAAATTTAATTTCTGCAATCTATTGCTTTCAATGTTTGAAGTTGTTTTTGCAAATGCCTGAAATCGTCAATTAGGAACATTGTTATTTTAACCATAAATCGACCTTTTCAATAAATAAAATCAATTTAAATTTTGGAAATTAAACAAACCTAAGAGGCAGGTTTTTACCCGGCGGCGATTTAAGAGAAACTTAAATCATTGTATCCAACCCCCTTACCCAGAATCTCTATAATTTCAACTAGTGCCTTTTGAAAATTAGAAGCGGTGTCAATTTTCGAAAAATTAAAATTGGTGTCCTGAAATCGGGTGACGACTCTAATATTATTTTTAAGACTGACTAGTTTTGGCAACATGCGCCCAAAATGTTTTATCACATTGTTGATACTTGATTTTTACTCCAAATTTAAAAAGAAAAGTGTTTAATAATGAAAGAAAAGCTTAATTATTTTTAGTTTAATTAAGTGAATGTATTTATTTTAATTTTAATTTTTCTTTATTATGTAAAAATTGAGAAAAAAAGAAAAGAATTAAAAGAAAAGAAGAAAAGAAAAAGTAAAAAGAAAATAGAAGAAGAAAGAAAAATCAAAAAGAAGAAAAGAGGAGGAATTTGAAAGAAGTTAGAAGAAATAGAGGGAAAGGTTATGATTAAAAAGAAAGAAAAGAAAAGAGGGGAAATAAAGAATAAAAAGAAAAGAAGAAGAAGGAAGGAGGTTAAATCTGGTTCAATTTAAGTCAATTGCCCTCACTTAAAACATATACAAAAATGCAACATTTCATTTTAAACGACAAGGCTTCGTTTACTAGAAGGAGGGGGAGGAGCTTTGGACCGTAGAGAGATAAAAACCTTAAAGTAAGGAGTAAGCTCCCACATTTCAATTGAGGGTTTTTATTTTTCTGTTTTTGTAAATTGAGAGATTAGGGTTTACAATTGTAAAATTGAGGGTTCTTGCTTAGGAATTAGGGTCCCAGAAATCTGGGGATTTCCTCTTATTCTCTCATTTAGGGATTCTGGTTTTCAAAATCAATTTGAAAACAGGAATCAGTTACTTTAGGTTTATAATTTCTTAAGATCCTATTGAGGCAAACTTTCTTTGTAAAGAAATCATAAGTCTTTCCTGCTAAAGCTTGGAATCAAAGAAATTTAAGGGCATTTTGAGGTACCATTTCTTGTTCTTTCTATTTTAATTTCTGGAATTTATGATGAATGGTTTTGTATGGGCACCTGATTCATTGTTAAGTCATATTCTATTTCTTGTTCCTTTTATTTTGTTGTGGTTTGCATCTGGGTTGATGGTTGTAGTATTGATTAATGTAGTTTATTGATGTTCATATGTTTGCTTTCATATTTGCAAGTCTGGAGTTAGTAGAAACTACTGTTATTATTTGAGTAGTTTGTTCACTAAATGCAATTACAATAATTTGTTTGCTTCTGCTTTGATTCTGTTCTTAATTATTGTCTCTAGTAGTTAATGTTTGGGGATTGCTGCTGATCTCTATTGAATATGGTGATGGTTCATCTGGGTTTCCAATTTCTGTTGATGTTGTTTTACACTTGAAATTGTTTCTGTCATGGTTTTTAACTCAGTAAACCTTGTTATCAATCTGCCTTATGGGTTTGGAATGCTTTTAAGTCATATTGAAGCTTTGTGTTGCCTTCTGCTTTCTATTCTGTTTTATCATTACAAGTTAAAATGCCATAAATTAAATTACTATGTTTTAATGTGTTAGTTTCTGCTTGATCTATCCATTCTGCCATTATTTGAATATTGTAGTTGATATTTAACTTGGGTTTCTGGATAATATTGTCTAGTTATGTTGCCAAAAATGAATTATGCTCCTACATTTCAGATGAGTTTCAAAATCTGCAGTTAGAAAGCATGTGGATGTTTCTGCATTTTCTTCAAACTGTTCCCTTGTGTTGTTATGTGTCAATCTGCATCCATCAGTTATAAGCTTAAAAAACCCATGTTTTAATTCAAAAAAACAAACTGATTGTTAATTTCTAGCTTTTGTTCTATTCTGATTTAAATTTTATATTCAAAACTGTACTGACTCAAGCTTCAATCGTAATATCTTCATTTCACATGTCAGTTTTTAAAGTCTCTTTTTACTATTACATAAACTTGATTCTGTTTTTTCTAATTGAAGGTTATAAGCACGAGAACTCACTCACAAAAATTAAGCAGTGTTTAATTCAAACATTGTTTCTAAATTCAGAAATTGTCTTGATGAAAAGACAATATAAAAACAACTCGAAGCAATGAAAATTATCTTGATGAAAAGACAATATAAAACAAAATGCTGAAATTTAATTCAAACATTGTTCCTAAATTCAGAAATTGTTCAACGATCTTAAGTAATCAAAACACAATCTGAACCATAAAGTTTCCTTCTTCACCTTTGATTGATCGGATTTATGACGGAGCAACACTGTAGCAGTCCGGGAGCGAATTGATTCTGATGTCAGGCTAGCTTTTCTCCGAATCAAGTATTTTCCCTTCTTCGATCAAATTCTGGATCTCGTGTCTTAGTGTGACACATTTATCCGTTTTATGCCCCTGAGCTTAGTGAAACTCACAGTATGCCTTTGCATCAAAGTTGTTGGGCCGCGGGTTCTGTGGTGGACGAGGGTCGCGAGGTTGGAGGAGACCCTGTGACTGAAGTCTCTTTAGCACCTCCGACATTAGCGTAGTGAGCTTGGAGAACTTTCTCGGGATTCTGGTGGATGCTTCGCCTATTGCTGATACCGTAGGCTTGTTTTCCGATTCAAATGATTTGTTCTCATTGACCTGGCATTCAGCTTGCTTGTTCTTTTGGACAAACGACTCAATGTTCAACTCCCTCAGCGCTTGAGCAATTCCTTCCCGAATCTTGACATTGATCTCCACTTCCAATTCGGCTTTTATTTCAGCCTTCATCTCAGCTTTCATCTCGGCCCTCATTCTTCTTATTGCGGCCTCAAACTCACTGATGCCGTGGACCTTGCTCGAACTCTCTTTAGCCATAGAGATTGATCCTAAGTGAACGGGATGCTTTAATCGGTCTTTCATGGATTCTTTGTGTAACACCTCATACTATACTCTTATGTCATAAAACAGGCCTTTTTTTTTAACATACGTCAATGACATTACTTCCATTTTTAGTTTTTTTCAACATATATATTTATATATACCAATCACACATTTAACATGTTACCATACAAACATCTTTTTCACTTAAACCTATTAAGGTTAATTCGGCCATTCACAACACTATAAACATATATGGGCAGAACGAACATTTTACATATATCAACATATGGATATAACATTAGTTAATCCAAAAGCTATAAACATAGCACCATTTATTTACATGCCAAAAACTGCATAAAATTATGTTTACAAATCAAAGCATAAACACACTATATGCAACATATACAATATGGACTGTGAGAGGAGAGAGGCCTAGATTCATGCTGGACCGACCTGTGCATAGGTGAGTGAAGCCTCAGTACCTCACTCTGATTGCAAACCTGAAACATATATTGCGATTTTGATGAGTTGCATACTCAGTAAATGTAAACCACATTTAAACGATAATAACAAATAAAACAATAATAACATATAAAAACATAACATTAATTTATAACTATAAAACCTGTTTTATCATTAAAGTATCTTTGCCAAATTTCCATTTCTGTGAGATAACCATCCCTATTACATAACCTCAGCTGTTATATAATCCATATTTCCACATAACAAGCTTTATCATATAACCAATTTCAACATATAAACATCTCCGTATGCATAAAATGCTATATGTCATGTTTTTCCCTTTTTATTAAATGGTTGTGATTATCGACTCAGTGATTTGCTCCCGGGTATTTCACCTATCAAAACAAGGCTGGACCAGTAGATAAGGGAGACCCAGAATTCCGTAAATCATACCACTCAACAAAGCAATAGGAGGAAGACCGGAATTAACCTTCGGCCAAGCCTCTCTCTGTAACAATATGAGGAAGACCGGAATTAACCATCGGCCAAACCTCTCACTAGATCCGAAGATCATCAGGGGATATAGGACCCGCAGGTCTTTCTATATCAAGTAAGCCCGTAGGCATTACGGTAAAAACTCGTAGGTTTTACCAGGTGAAATTGCATACACTGGCCTTGGTAATCACAACACCTGTAATTATATCCTGTGAAATGCATTTATGCAATATGTACATTTCATATCAATATCTCATATATAATCATATAGCCGGATTTTAGTACCGGTGAAAATATCACATTTAAACCTGTCAAATCTCTCATATAACCATATAGCCGGATTTCAGTACCGGTGCAATTATCAAATAAAATTCTATCCAGATCAAACAACTCAACTGCTCGGATTTCAGTACCGCCTCAGGAACCACAAACAATTCAAATCATATATCAAATATCTCAATTTGACCGGGCTTCATACTGGTCCAAACAATTCAATATAGCAATATAGCAATATCACAATTCATATTCCTAAGTAAGTGGTTTAACACTTACCTCACTGCTGTGAGCTCGGTGGGGCTGCGGGCTGCTTACCCCGTGTCGCTCTCGAACTCGACGCTCCTATAATACATAACATAGCAACCATGTTTAACCAAACAACTCGGAAACCCATATAAACTATGATGCATGCTTTAAATGTTTAATTCTCCAATTCATTAGTGTTTCAATTTCAAACCAACCAATTTTCTATCGTTTAAAACCATATTTCTGAAAATCACTGCTTTAAAATCATAATATGTCAATATAAAAATAATTGAAAAACTCTATTTAACATATAATAATTATAATTATTAAAACCATTTATAAACTTTAAATAAAATCTTTAATTTATTAAAATAAATTCATAAACTCAAATCTCTAATTAACATTTAAATCTCTAATAAAAATATTTAAATCTCTAATTTCATACTCAAAACAGGCTTAAAATAAATTTCTGACGTCAAAAACAGATTCAGGACGTCGAAATTAGGCTGGGAGGGTGTTGACGCTTAATTTTTGTCCCAAAAAGTACCAGTGATGATAATATGCCAACAGCTCGATGAGATCTCCAGAGTTCCAAAAACAGCTCCCGTTCGTTCAATTTCCAGAATGTTCCAAGTTTTCTTCTCTCTCAAGTTGTTTTAATGATTTTAATCCA
>CANUEY010108464.1:0-16444 GCA_948099555.1 Croton setiger
ATCATTTATCATCAAATATAATTCATATAATTCATATTTAACTTATTAATCACATAATATCATGGTGCATTTTGATGAAAATGCATAAAATGCATGAAATGACGTCGATTTGACGTAGGGTTTGGTTTGGGGTGTCACAACCATCTTCTTCGTCTTCTTCTTAGATTCACCATTAACTCACCTCCAGCAATACTAAATAAACTAAAAACTGTGTTCTTTCTACTATTGATTGACCTACTAGTAATTCCAGCTGCTACAATTGCAAAAGCCCTTTAATAAAGAAAGTTGCTGTAATCGAAATCTGAAGACGGAATTTATTTCAGAACGAAGTTGTATTTGCCGATGAAGCCATTCGACGGAGTGCCGAAGGCAAAGGCGAAACCGAAAAGGTAGTAGAATAGACCACTGGTTGTAACATTGAGGATAGAGCCAGAGAAAGTATGGCGAATCCTAGTTGCATGGAGAAGACAAGATAGGTGGAGAAGAGGAGGTAGGTATTGTCAATGGCGATTTTTGTGGTAGTAAAATTAGCATCGGCGATAGTAAAACGAGAGTAGATGAAATTAGCAACCCTAGTGGCATTAGCTATATTGGAGCCAAAAAGCCTAGCAAGCTCATTGGCGGAGCAAATCGGAGGAGCCATGGTGAGGCAGAGTTAAAGATTAAAGATCAAAATCACATTACCCACCTCATCTTCATGAATATTTTGTTCAAGTTTTAGGGTTATCCCTAATTCATTTGTGTTTTTCCTATTTTACAATGATTTGCTTTTAGATTTGAAATTGGGTTTGTGTATTTTTTTTTATCTGTGGCATATGAAGCTTTGGTTTTAGTTTGTGATGAGAGCTTTGCTAGTTAGGGTTCCATGGTAGTGCCGTTGATGAAGGAGGGAGGAGGGAGATAATTTTTTTATTTTCATTAAATTCATAAATTTCAATGTCTAAATTTTGCTAATTTTCATTATTATTATTATTAAAAATTTAAAATTAAATATACACATAAAAATAAAAAAATTTGAAAATATATTAATGTAAAATTTAAGAATCTGAAATAAATATAATACAAAATGTATTTGAGTCTTTTTAACTGTATTTAGCGTATTTGAGTCTTTTTAACTGTATTTAACGGTGGAATGGATAAAAATTAGATGAAAGGACACAAGAGTAAATAAAGTAAAAATTGAAAGACCTATTATAAGTTTTCCAAAATAGAAGGAGCTAAAGGAAATTTAGGAAAATAAAATAAAAAAAGTTATATGTATTTGAGTTATATATTTTAATTTGGTGGGCGCGTTTTTTGAGAATGGAAGGCAGAGATGTAGCGTGAATTCAAAGGATGTGGGTCCTACTCCTAGTCCATGGTCAAGATCTGGCCAATGCAGTTTGATATTAAATCACAAACACACATGTTTATTTGTCTTTTCATCCTTATTTAATTTAATGTTCATTTTTGAGCAAATGATAAATAATAAATAAATTATGGTATTTGAACCAACCAACCCACACACTTATTTGGAAAAGAAAAAAACCCACACACACTTAATAAGTAGCTGAGACGCAAGTCGTTTTGTTAACAGAAAAGAGGAAAAGGGGCAAGCAAGGGCCCTCACTGCTGAATTTCAATTCGAAAATTGGTTTTTTCCGTTGGCATAAGAAAGGGTGAAGAGAATAATGGTGGCGCAGTGTTGGAGCTACGCTTCTTATCCAAAATCTCTAACTTCACCACAGCACCTTTTCTCCCCCATTTTTTATTCTAAAACTAAAACCCATTTCCGTTACAATCACAGTTTTCCAGTTCTTAAAACACCCAAATTCACTTGTTCTTCCCAACTGGGTCTTCAACAGATTGCGGAGATTGCTCAAAATAAGGTGCTTTTTCCTCATTTTCAGATTAATTTCTGTCAATTGCTGAATCTAATATAAATGATTTTGTTTGAAACAGGTATTGGTAGCTGCTGGTGTATCAGCAGCCATTGGTCAACTCTCAAAGCCATTCACTGCTTTATTTCTGTACGACAACGAATTTGATCTGAAGATTGCGTTTCAGGCTGGGGGCTTACCTTCTACCCATTCCTCTGTAAGCTTTATATATATATATATTCATGTTTAACTGGTTTAATTACTTGTCTATGTTATTATCTACTTGATTTGATTATTACTCATTATGTTTATGTATGCATGTATAGGCTGTTGTGGCTACTGCTACTTGTCTTGCTCTCGAGAGGTAACTAATTTCATTTGGGATTTTTTTTTTTTTTTTTTTTTTGACTTTAGAATTAGATCTTCAATGAATTTCAAATTTGTATGTTTTTTTCTAGCAGGGGCTTCTCGGATTCAATTTTTGGCCTTTCTTTGGTTTATGCTGGCCTTATCATGTATGATGCTCAGGTAAATATGCAATCCTTCGTATTATTTATTTTTCCCAAATCAATTGTATTTTCATGAATTCCCTTACTCGAAATTCCCTTGTGATTTCTTGGTTCCTACATTCGAATGTTGTGTGATTTCTTGTATATATTACAAATTTTCATTGGTATGCAGCTGATTAACACAAAATTTGCAGGATTTTAGTCAATTCTGCCATACCCCATACTGCTATAAGAATAATCTTACTAGTTGCTAAGCATGGATTAGCAACCTAAATAAGTGGATTCACTTAAAATTGGCAAAAGTGCCCTTGCATGCAAAAAGGTCAAAAGTAATAAAATCACAGTAGTCTTCTGGTTTCCGATTATGCAAAAAGGTCTAATCTAAGTCAGCCTAAAATTTGGCAGTGGATTATACCTTCTAAATTACTTGGAAACGAATTAAAAATAGCCTTTTGAAAATTTGGGATTTAATATCGTAGCTATTCTTCAGGTATGACTGGAAATTATTTCTTTCCGATCACTAGAAGATTGAAGCACAACCGCCCTTTGTACCTATATTTATTCTGGTAGTGTGTACATGCTCAAGTTCAGGAAATTGTGATTCTTTCAATGATCACATAAATATGCATATGAAGTTTGATTTTTCTTTTCATGCAAGAAATATATAGCTCCTTTTGGTATATTCCTTTTAATAATATCGTTCCTATTGCTTGCTTGACATCCTTAATATACTTGTTCTCCTGTTTCTCAAGATTGCTTGGAATCTACCCCAACAACACTCCCTTCTTTGTAGTAGAGTTGCAGGATTCCTCTTTGGCCTCGTATTACATTTCCATTCTTCTTGCTTGAGACCTGTGTGTGTCGACTTTGTTTTGTTTTTGTTAAAATATGCATTGATATTTTTCATGGGCATAAATGGATACATGTTGTGAAAATTTGTCAATCTGCTGCATAATTGATGCATATTATTAGTTTCGGATGCATTTTTGTTCTAAGAATAAACCTTGCTGCTATGGTTCTGTTTAGGGGGTGAGAAGAGAAGTGGGGAAACATGCAAAAGTGCTAAACAAAGTAGTATCCAAAACTAGAAGAGATGATTTGGTTGATCCTCAACAGCCAAATTCATTCAAATCATCATCAAAGGAGGGAATGCCTTTTGTTCAAAAATCAACAAACTCACCTCTTCTGCTTCAACCAGAAAATGAAACTAGCCAGTTGATGACAATGTCTTCTTCGCCTAATGAACAAGAAGAAGAAGAAGAAGAAACAATGGAACCTTCCAATGGTTCAGCTTCATTGAAAGAATCAATTGGGCACACTGAGCTTGAAGTAATAGCTGGTGCTGTGTTGGGTTTCTTTGTAAGCTTAGCAGTGAATGCAAATTTATGATCACTAAAAATGTTTTTGCAAAATGCATTTTTTTTCCAGGTTTTTTTTGTCCATTCAATTCATCATATTTTTATACATCCACCCACCAAAGTGAAACCATATATTTTTCATAATAAATTAATTAAAATCATTTTGAATCTTAGACTTATTTTTATGATTACCCAAATGTGGCATCGGAGGTTGATTAGAACAAATGAACAATTGGTTCATATCCTAGCTTTATGCTCATCTCATTGTTAGCTATATATATATCATGTTATAATTCATAGTTATGAAAAGCTCAAATTAAGATCCACCGTCCATGCTACGGATGAGATTCTACAAAGGATTAGAAGATTGGTGAATGAAGTAAATATTAGTTTTTTAAAATTTAATATAATAAAAGTATAATATTTTATAAATGTAGTAAGTAGTATATTTGACCATTTAAAATTATTAAAATTAAAATTCATAAAAAATTGCATAGCACCATCGCAGTCACAACTGTTGGATTCCATTGATTACTACTATACGTGAATTTTAGCTTAAATATATTCGAAGGATTTGTTGAAGATCATCAAACCAATGAATTAAAATTTAAAAAAAAAAAATACAAGAATAGCATCTTTTCAAGTATTATTTTATAAAATAGCACATAAATTTTAAAGAAAAATTGCAGGAATTATACAGAACAGAAACTCAACAAAAACCAAATTGAGGCACTAGTTCTAGTCACCAAGTTCACGGCAGCAGAATTCTATTAAACATTGGTCAGATGAGGAGTATAAAATCACGGTCAAATTTCGAGCATATCGTGATCTAAAAGTTTAACCTTAAATTTTCATCCGACCGCTGATTTGAGGATATTGGACGAAAATCCAAACAACAGCGAGCATTTTGAAATTGAGATTAATGCTGGTTATTTGCCATAAAAAGAGATTGTTGTCTCTGGACTCTTTTTTTTTTTCTTCATTTTTCAATTTAATACGGCAGAAAAAAAGTAAAACGATATTTAAAATTTAAAAATCAAGAATTTTTCGATAACATACAATTTATAAAATTTCATTACTATTAAAAATTTTTCTAGTGACCGATGACAACTTTCGATTTAGTACTTAAACCTAAACTAAAAAGATCATATGTGATTTACTTGCATAGCTATATTGACATATTTGAATAAATATAAGAAGAAAGACATTTTCAAAATATTTTAATTTTATTCATCAATATTTAACCAAAAATGCTATTTTCCTAATTGTGTTATTTATTTAGAGAGTATTATTTATTTAGATTAATTTTTTAGTTGGTACGATTGCACTAGATATTCGTATAAGTGCAAATGATATTTATTTTTATTTTAAATAATTTTGTATTTTTTAAATATTTTATTTTATATATACTTTATAATTATTATTTTTGTTTTTGAAAAAGTATATTTTATAGTTATTATAGTTATTGTTATATGAAAAATATAATTTTTTATACTGCTCATATATTCATGAAAATTAATTAAATATTAAGAAATATGAAATGTTGTTATAAATTTTATTGTAAATTTTAACAAATAAAATGTGTATCCATGAATATTAAAATCTTTTTAAAATAATAAAAATACTGAAAGAATTTAAATAAAATTGTAACAAATATTATATATGCATCTTTTGTATTTTTTATGATAAAATTTCATATTTATTTTTGAGTCTTTACTATCACAAGTGAAATTAGTAGAAGAACTTTTATTGTAATTTTGCGGGAATAATATATACAATTTTTATTGTTAATACATGTTATTTATCTAAGTTTATTTGTCAACTAAATAAACTAATGAAAGATATATAATTTCTTACATCAAACTAATATTATTTTATTATTTAAATTAAAAATTCTTCATATTAATTAAACAATTGGCATGAAAAATTCTTTGCAGATTTGATAAGTGAAATAAAATACTTGTAATTTTCCTAAGAAATAAAATAATTTACTTGCATGTTTAATATTTAACTAAATTATAACACTTGTCAATTAATTTCTATCATACTTGACCAAATATACTGTAATTAAAAATATAAAAAATGGTGAATATTTAATTAAAAGAATATATAATTGAATTAATAATTGTAATCTTGAAACTTTTAAAATAACTAGTCTAAAAAATTTAATAATGACATTTTATTTTTTATAAATAATTAATTAAAAATTTATTATTTTGCATTGTTTTTTTTTGAAGATATTATTTTCCATTGTTAGAATATAATAAAATATATAAAAAGTTTTAATTTAAGATTTAATTTTGAAGCCTATTTTAGGTATGAGAATTATATTTATAGAAAAATTTTAAATTTATAATAAGAATTATATTTTTCTAAAATTTTCAACCAAATTTTGCAATGTTTGGAAAAAAAATTAATCTAAGTGTTTAGTTTTTATATAATTATAGAAAAAATACATTTACCCTAGATGTTCTATTTATAAATTGATTTAATGTTATTTTCAAAATAATTTAATTATTCTATTACTAAAAATTACTATTTTTAGATTTCAACCCATGATAATTTAGTAAATTGAAAGTTACAATTGGGGTCATTTTGGGAAAAATAAATTATTTATAATTAAAATTCAACCAAGTAAATTTAAAATTTAAAAGATAATTAATAAATTAAAAATTAATTTTGAAGAAAAATGTTCCCCTCATGATAGATAATAATGGTAGATTGATATGTGATATTTTTATTAAATGACTCTTAAAACTATCTAATTAAACCTTTTCTTAACTTTTTTTTTTTTTAATATTATTATTTTGACAACTCGAGTAATATAATACTTTGTTAAAAACCTTGAAGCATTTAATATAACCATAATATAGGAAAACATACCAATATGGAAAAAGTTACTAAATTGATGAATAATAGCACACCCAAATGTGCAACTCTTTTTTCATAATCATTAATATCCCTTCATGTCTTAAATTTACCTCTAACTAAAAATGAGGTAAGAAAATTCATGAGTATAAAACCTATTTATGTTAAAATATACACAAGAAGATTAGTCCAACCAGCTAAGAAGAAGTACCTTCTACTTTTGATGAACCTCTCATTGATCTGTACAATAAAGATGCTGGTAAAAATAAGCTTAACCACCTACTTATACTTAAACTTGTATGTATCCATCACTGTCTCTTGGCTAATGTTTTCATTAATCCTTTAATGATCTTGGCAAACCACATCAGGTTCATCACATAAAGTACTGCTGGCACCACAAACACTACAAAACAACCAAACGGGCTCATCTGGATTACCTGCCAACCAACAAAGAAACATGGTTACCTTATTGATTTTTTTAGCCTAAATCTACATTTCCCTACTTTTTGGATGACATATGCTTTCAGAACATAGTTTCTGACGGACCAAGAAACATGTTAAAAAAAAAAAAAAAATGTACTCTAGAATATCATAGATTATGATGATGCCCAACAATTATATTCTCCGGCATAACAAACAATATTTCATAACAGTATATATACAAAATTAAAATAACTGATAATTAAAAAATAAATGAAAAGTGTTGTACTCCATATTTTGATTACGATAAACAATTGATAAATTACTTATGTTTGTATTTGATAAGCTCCATTAATGGAAGCTAGTTTCAAGAGGCTTATGTGTATAAATACAAAATAGTTTTGGATAGATAAGTCAAGTTAAATTGATTACAATTTCCTTGCAAACTCTTTCGTTATTAAATTATTGACTTGGCTCAATTCTAGAAAAAATTTAAAATATATTTTACAGACCTTAAATTTGCAAGTGCTACTATTTCCATAGCAGGCTTTGCTAAAGCCAGAGCAAGCAATTAAGTTTAAAATTACAAAAGGGTGGCTGCTCTAGCATTAGCAAATTCTGCCCCTCGGAATAGAGCCACCCTAAATTTAAGTTTGTTTTTAAAAGACTTTATGCATTGGATTTAGGATTTAATTGTAGCATAAAAGTCATAATTCTCTCTCTACAGCAAGCATATCATTAGTAAATAATTTTAGGGATTTGAATCATTCAATTTCTAAAGAAATAGCTTCACTTTGTATAAAATTTCTCTTCTAAACGAAATATTGAACAAATTCTCTTCTTTAGTTGCCAACTACCATACCAAATCATTTGAATGTTGATCAAAAAGAAAACTACCGTTCTTTATGTTGTAGGGAAGACCATTGGTAGCAAATGTTCAGGGACTTCAAATATCTAATTTTTACTTTAGCCTACCAGTTAAGCTGCCAAAACCCACTTTAGGGCACATACAGTCACCGAAAGCATAGACTAGGATTCAAAGAATTTCTTTCAGTTGTTGAACCTGTGTCTTTTCATAGACAAGAATGGATTGTCATAGTTGTATTTAAAATAATAGGTAAGGACATTAATTCGCTGTTTTAAATTTACAGCCGTCCAGTCTGAGATTTATTAAAGTTTTCTTAAGTTCTCTCTCTAGAAACTAGAAATTGGGTTAAATCATTTAATTGGTTGGTATTGTAGAAGATTTTGAATCTGTTGCATATTTGACATTGGAAATATTTGTAAATTTTGTTCTATTTCTATTTCACTTCCACAAGTTGTTAAGATCAGTAGAATGTGAAATCACAGAAAAAATCTGTGCGATAAAAGAATTTCAAATGCTCAAGACCATTTCCGACTATTATCTATTAAATGGACCTAATGCTATGCAAATCAGTAGAATAGTTGCTAGCAAATATAATTTTCACCTGATCATAACGCATGAATATGTGGTGGAACATGTACAAGAACAGCAGAACTCTCGCAATCTGCATTCCATTGTTTTACTTCAGCAGCTAATAAAAATACAAGGAATTCAGGAATTTAATTATGGAATGCACATAAATTGAATGTTGCAGCGACAAAAATATGATTCATGATTACAGTTCCTGCATTATATGCTTACTCCATGTACAGGCGAAAGCAAGCATAATTATTTTTGATAACACAGTAATCTATTTTTTTCACTTTTCTGTTACTTCCTTTTTTTTTAATGCTGTAATTCTGTTCTAATCTATGATTATGGTATCACTTGGTGGGGGTACACAACAAGGAAAGTTAAAAGTTAAAATTCCCAGAAAGTAGCTTAAAGTAATTGCTTGAATAAAAATTAAAGATATTCTCAAAAAGTAGTGAATATATATATATGTCCAAAAATAACATGGCATATTAATGAAAATTTTCAATAACCTTATCATATATTTATAGAAATTTGGTGGGGTTGAAATAACTGGATGATATAAAGGATAAAGGAGTTTTGCTATAATTAAGGTAAATTAAATTCTTCCTTACTAGGCATATAAGAAACTTAAATAGCAAAGAAAAAAGAACGGAAGATGTAGCAATACTAAGTAGTGGTTCTAAAACATAATTCCTAAGCAAGTCTACTAAAGTTGGTATTAAGTTGCCCACCATGAAAAGAAGAATAACAAGTATGGGTTATGGTTGGAGTCAGGCTACACTTGTGCATCCATTGACAGTAAAAATGTACCACTAGAGTTGTTATAAAATCATTAAGTACAGTTGTAAGAATTCCTCGTAAGAGTACCTTTTATTTTACAAATTTTATGTAAATAAATTTTGATGTAACTTAGCCCTGTCTTTATTTTCTGATAAGATGTTATTACAGTTCTACTTTTTGTGCATTAAAGAACTTTTACAAAACAACACTTGGTGATGGTACAATTTACAGTATCTCATATTTCCCGTATTTATTAATTATAATTTTTTAAACTAATTAATATTTCACCAATAGTATCATGTGTTAAAAGTTACATAGAATCACCAGTAACTGACAA
This sequence comes from Croton setiger, assembly GCA_948099555.1. Taxonomy (NCBI): domain Eukaryota; kingdom Viridiplantae; phylum Streptophyta; class Magnoliopsida; order Malpighiales; family Euphorbiaceae; genus Croton; species Croton setiger. Next base: position 9,573 of record CANUEY010108464.1, read on the forward strand.
GGAAGTAGATTAGTTTGCATGAGATGTATACATATTTATTGGCATTCATATCTACACACACAAGCAGCAAAGACTGGAAAGAAAACCAAACTCACCAACCACGCAAAAAAGATCAGTATGCCATTAATAAGATATGCAGTGGATCTCTTCATGCCAGCTGTGTCCAGATACCTACACGGAGAAACAACAACTATCATATGAAAGCTAAAAGTCGAACCCTACATAGTATTGACTAATTCTATATCAACCATCTCATATTAATCTCAGGAGTTGTCACTTCAGAAATGAGGCACATGTATGTATAAAGTTGCCCTTCTCCAGAAAACATAGAATATGCTACCGCAAGTGCAGAAAGGGCATGATGGATAACCTGAAATGAGGAGAGACAATGCTGTGAGTTGCACAAGTATTATTTTAACAAGTCATACAATGTTTGGTAGGTAAGGAATAACATATTGTAATGGAAAAAAGTGGAGTGATATTAAATAAAGGAAGATCAAAGATCTTAAGAACAAATTCCCACAAAAGATCCCATCTTTACAGCAATAAGTTGCATTTTTCAAAAATATGGAAAGACCATAAGTTAGTTTCTGATATTGAAAATTCTGATGTTATTTACCATCCTGACATCCCAAACACCATCTGGTGCTTTAATTAATTGCTTGATTAGTAATTTGGACAAGCTAGGGAATAATAGAATAAAATATGGAATGAAATCAAGAAAGAATCCTTCTCTAGCTTTCAAAAAACTGTTGCATAATTAATTAGAACCTCAGTAATAGGCCTGAAAACTTTATAGAATGAAAACATGTATTACCATAAACATGCAATGCTAACTTAACATAAGAGAACAAAAACCAGGCAATAGAAATACCAGATATATCAATCGCAAGAGAAAAGCAGTAATTTCATAAATGAAATCATGAGGAACATGAACAAACAGTTCAGTACTCTACAGAATGCACTCACATACTCCATGCCTCCTAATGAAGGATAGAACCAGAAAATCATTCCAAGATCAGCAATGAAGTACCCAACAGAAACCTGTCAAAAGAATAGGGCACATCTTTTAATAGAGCAATCATATAATTCATGCTCAAGTGTATAAGATACCTAGCAACATGTGCAGTCTAAGCATTAACTTCAAAGTAAAAGTGGCTACCCTAAATGAACAAGAGATGTGAGCATAAGTTGGAATTCAATGTAATTTGGAAATATAAAAAGAAAAACCTCCAACAAAGCTAGACATGCAAAAGTTATCTTGCTAAGCAGAGATTTTGCAAATCCAAGGCAGTTGCCATTTAGAAGCTAAATTTAGATCTCATACATGCATAAGCCGAACCAAATGTTTCCTTTATTACTCCTATACAATTACAACAGTAATTGTAAAGGAGGCAGTTACTATTTAATAGTTTAAAATTGGTTTAAAAAGAACTTACCCCCAATCCAAAAATACAGAGTGGTGAACTTCGTAAAGTAATAAGACCCATATGTCGTTGTTCAGAAAAGAGGTCTGACCAAAACACTAGGTAGACTGAAATGGATGAAATGAAAAGGGCATGAACTGAAGACATACCTCTGCAATGTTTTTAGGCCATAGATCAGCAAATGAATAATGAGAAGCAATTATGATAAAAAAAAAAATTACCTAGAACGCACTCACCTATTATTCCATTCAATTCGCTGAAATTTTGTAAGACCAGCATAACACTTGATGTAGAAAGTGCTAATTAATTGAGTAAGGTCATATGCCTATCGGAGGCGAAATCATAAAAGGATTAATTAACAAAATCAGAAGGAAAGCAAATGAAAACCAGTTAGGTATAGAGAAGCTCTCAATCTACTAGTATTCAAGTATCAATGCCAATAAAGGACGTGCATAAGTACACGCTCCATTAAATCAAAATCAAAGAAACTAGATGTTGCAGAGCTGTTAAAAAGTCACTTCCAAAACTAAACACAAGATGAAGGAATTTACCACTTTAGAAGCAAATAGACCACCGAGGACACAAGTGTAAGGAAAGAAAGGAGCTGCTAATAAGTAGCCCTTGACCAGAACCTCCGCCTGACTATGGTAAGATTTGATAGCCATAACAGTATCTTTATGCATATTTATCTTGTTCCCTTTTCGTTTCCACTTTTCATCTCCCACCTTAAAAGAAATGGAAGAGTAAAAGAAAAAACGGACAAATGCATAAAAAGAAAGACTCAAGAGAAGCCTTTGTTTGTCTTGATGGAAATGAGGAGAAGGAAAAGGAAAGGAAAGGAAAATAGCATATCATTCCAGACACAAGTAATGAACTAAAGATGTTTTCTACTTTCTAGGTTGCAATCTAAATAAAACAGCAATATGATTGGGTTGTAGGATTCTTTAACATCAAGAGACGCTAATCGACAAGTTCACTGGCAGTTTGATGATTCAGAAATAAGTAAAATTCAATAAGAATAAAAAGGAAAAAAAAAATGAAGGGTATTCAACAAGAACAGTAGCTATCACCTTTTTAACAAAGACCAGTAGCTATCACATTACTTATAATAATAAGAATGATAATAATTAAGGGGAAGAAAGTACAAGCTCTAGCCTTTAAGATCACCTAGTTAACTCGACAAATGCAGGAAGTATTTCCAAATTTGAAGATTAATCAAGAAAACCAATAAATAAAAAGCAATATTTACTAATGTGAACTAAAATTATATAAGCATCCATTCAGATTAACATTAATAAGCCCATATTGGGTAACATCCCAAATTCCAAATATAACACATAAACACCCAAAATAATTTTGTATTAAACCATTTATTGAATCCAGAATAATCATAAAACAAAACAAAACAAATCAGAATATTCTGGGAAAAAAGAAAAAGCATTAAATATGAAAGGGGATCGGGATGCTTACCGCAAGCATGAAAGCAAATAGGTAACAAAAAAATCATAGAAGAAAATGGGTAAATGGGAAGAATACAAAAGGAAGGTCGAAGTTAGTTAGTGAGAAAGGATTAAAATGAAAGGCACATAGAAACAAAAACATCTTAGAAATCAGAAACGGATATGAAAAGCAGGAAGATGATGATGTGAGGAATTGCAACAACCGTAAGGTGCAAAAGATGTGAATGAATGTGAGTGCGTTTGTGGCAATCAATTCGAATCTCCAACGGAAATTAATAATAAATGAATGCTTTTATTAAAGGCCAAAATCCCAAATTCACATCTACACTTTCATCGTTTTTTCGAATGTAACCTTAAACTTTTTACATATGCATAGATTGATGCTTCAACATTTTGATTTTTCAATAAATACACGTTTGTCCTTCAGGTAGCTTATATGCGTGAAACACAAGCCTGACATATTAAAAAAGAGATTATGTGGCATTTTTCTAAATTTCACGTGGATTGTGCATTGAAAGTTAGAAGGAAGCAATTGTTTATGGCTGTTTAAGCACCAATTTTAGAGAAGAAAATAGAGAATGGAAGTTAAGGAAACTTAGGGTTTTCAATTTTCAAATAAGGAAATCTTTGCTATGGGTGTTATCTCAGTCGGCATTTTGAGGTTAGTGGTTTCATTCTAAAATTTCTTGTTAATGTTGGTGTTTTATGCTTGTAATATGGTTGTCCTTGAGTGTTGAATATGCTAAAATGGGTTCATAAAGCATGGTTTTGGGATTTGCTTGGTGTTGTCCACTGTTTCATGTATTGTAATGATGACAATTACATTTTTTTTAATTTCAATGCTAAGTTAGAGTTTTTTTTTGGGGCATTTTACTATAATGAGTGGTGGGTATTCTGTAACAAATAGTCATTAATGGCTTTAAATGTTCTTCCATGTGTGAATTTGTATTTTAAGTGCTCAGAATGTTTATTGCTTTGTGGCTCCGAAATTAATATGTTTTTGTTATATTTGATTTGATTTCATGAAGATGCTGATGCACAAGTTTTTGACATTGAAATGGAAGACTGGTGGTATTTTTGTAAAGGTTGATGGTACTTTGACTTATTTGGAAGGAGAGGTGTATGAAAGGGATATTGTTGTGGATTGGATAAATTATTTTGAACTATTAGGCAAAGCTAAGGATTTGAGCAAAGAAAATGATGATGTGAGTAAGAGGAATGTGAGTAAGATTCTAAAGTTTTGGTCCCTTGGTAAAGCATACTCTAGTTTCAAAAAGTTGAAAGATGACCAAGATGTTGAGTGAGAATGTTCTCTTCTAGATAATGAGGATGCAATAAAGCTGTATGTGGACCATGCAGAGGTTGTTGGTGCTACTGTGTTGCATAAAGAAGAGATGGACAGTCAAAGTGGAATTGTGGACTCTACACAAGTTGGCAAGGGTAATATGGTAAATGAACAGGTTAGGGATAACCCTAATCCCACTCCCACTATAATTGTAGGGTTAAAGAAATAGAATACAATATTTCATCTCTTCATAACTTAGAGCAGTAGCAGCCTGATATTTTTATTGAAGACAAAGGTGCATATTGTAGGGTTAAAGAAATAGAATACAATATTAAAGAGCTTGAAAGTGGAGAAGAGCATAGTGCTGAGGAAAATCACAACAGTCCTAGAAGTGGAGGCGATGACAAAGATGAAAACTTTGTAGAAGAAGATGATGATGATTCTGATGTTGACCAAGAATTAAGGCGTTTCAGAAAACTTATTAGAAAACAGAAGAGAATGAAAAGGGCAGCAACTATTAAGGTTGATGTTGCACCTGTCAATCTTGGATCATCTGATAATGATTATGGTTTCAAAGAGGATGAATTGAATGAGCAGTGTAGAGGAAGCATAGGTGCTGATGAATTATATGAAAACAGTTTTGATCCTGATAGTAGAGTTGTTAGTGATGATGAGCAAGAAGATTTTAAAGAGGTCAATAATCAACCAAAAGCTTTCTATGACCCCAACAGAGCTATGCCATATTGGGAGCTTGGTATGGTATTTGAAAGCACATAGCAGTTTAGAGAAGCTATAGCTAAATATGGTGTGCTAAGAAGTGTTGATTTGACTTGGAGGCCTAATGAACCTTATAGAGTAAGAGCTAAGTGTGGGGAAGACTGCCCTTGGGTTTTATATGGTTTAAAAGAAAGAGAAATAGAGAATTTCACTATCAAGACTTATAATCTAAATCATATATGTACAAGGACAAACAGGAATAAGTACCGTAGTGCTAATGCCTGAGGACTATGTTGCATTGGTACCTAAAAAGTACATTTCTGAAAGCATACCAGTATAGCATCCAACCTATGAATAAAACTTTGGCCTGAATCTGATTTTCGAAAAGTACAACCACCAATTTTTGAGAAAAGAAAAGCTAGAAGACCTAAGATTGCTAGAAGAACAGATGTTCAGGAGTCAAAGTGGAAAATTGGCAAAAAGTCAAGGGTGGGTACCCAAATGAGATGCAATCTTTGTAAGCAGACTGGACATAATAAGAGAGGATGTCCTAGCAGAGTAGGCAGTGGAAGTCAGGTAATTTTAATTCAAGTAATTGTATAACTTTAAGTAATTATTTTAATTTTATCTTTTTAAGTAATTATTTGTTATTTATATATATAGGCATCTTCAATTGGTGGTAGTGGAGTTGCAGCTGTAGCTGCTATAAGTGCAGGAATGCCACATTCACTTGGTACAAATACTCCTAGAACTAAGACAAGAGGTAGGAGGAAATTACAATCCAAGATGTTTGCTTATTATTTGAAGATCATTAAATATGGTGTGACATTTATATGCAACAACAAAAAGCACTGCTACCAAAACAGCAACTGCTGAGACTTCTACACCAAGGGAATTACCAGTTCATACTGCAAATGCACCCTCTCCTTCTATACCAGTTAGTACCTTTGATGCTGCTCCATTAACAAGCAGTGTTGAAAGAAAGAGAAAGGCAATTCCAACTAATCCACTTAGAAGAAGCACAAGAGCAGTAGGAATGAGGATTACAATTAATAAAGATAGTTAAATAGTGCATTATCAGTTAATTATGTGGAGTATATATTTTACAGTTCTTTGATACATGCAATGTGAATATGAATGTGATTTGATTGAGTTTTTTTGTTCATTTTGCAGTCCTTGAGCATGCCTCCAAGAATGACTAAAGCTCTAACAGTATCAAAAAGTTCTACAATAGTCACTGGTGACATTGAGTTCAAGGCAGCTAGACTTAAGTGGAAAGGCAAGAATGATGTCACTATTAGACAGTTAGAGCAAGAATAGAGGGTTGCTACAAGGCAACAACATGCAAAAGGCCAGAGAAAGAATGTAAAATAACATTTGTCAGATTGCCAGACAATCAAATTCTTCCCCAAAGCTTGGTCAAAGCTCTCAAGCATCACAAGTAAGCCAGAACAAACCATGATTGACTGAAGTTGCTTTGTGTTTATGAATATATGTTTTTTTATTTTTGGTTTTGTAATTGGCATAAATATTATTGAATGGTGTTGAACTTGCAAGTGCTTTTTGTAGACGGTCCGGCTCCGGCCTTATTTCCAAAAAGTGGTGATAAAACAATTTTATGGATTGGTGCCGAGCTAGTCGGTCTTAAAAATAATTTTGAGTCGCCACCCATTCGGGAACCAATTTTAGTTTTATGAAAAACCAAATTTTATTTATGAAAAATTGACTCCGTTTTTATTTTGGATAAAGCTAGGTCTGAACCAGTATGATTTGAGTAAGAGGGTTAGGTACGCCAGCCAAAATTTCATTTCGACTGACGCCCGGATTTATCGGCCTCTTAAACCAAAACTCGTTTTCCAAATTTTAAGTTAAGTTTTATTATTTTTGAAAAGCAACTAAGCGATGTTCCTAGTGGTGATTTAAATCGTTTGCGCAACCACACAACAGAAAGCGATAAAGTGCGGAAAAATAAAGTGCGGAAAA
>CANUEY010108468.1:0-17234 GCA_948099555.1 Croton setiger
GCACACATAACTTCCTTTGAAATCTAGAAACAAAATACTAAAATATTAAATTTCGAGATTAACAACACTAAAATGAAGTCGGAATATATAGATAGTTTTTAGCGATGAATCATTATAGGTATTAGCTTATCTAACATCATCTCTCTCAATTTTACGGATAAGTGGGAGACCAAAGGCCGATTTCTCTCAATGCCCAATGCACATTTAAATCAATTTCAAGAATAAAAAGAAAAAAGGCAAAAGTTAAAGTATGGGATAATAAAAAACGAAATCAGCCACAAATTTCTTTATTATTATCACTTTGGATTGCATATTGACCGTTTAGAAAAGTTTTATAAATTTTGTAATTATTAGGTTTATAATTAGTGCTCATTTTCCATTATTACCAATATGGGACCTATAAGATAAGACATAATATGCTGATGCTCTTATAAAAAAGGATAAGTCTTTGAACATCTAAAAATTCTAGCCTCTTCCCCTTTTATCCCTCCAAGTTCCTCAATCAATGAACTTTTATTGGACTGTATTCTTATTAAAGGTAGACTTCACGGATCCATTTTGTTTATTTCACTGCTAGACTAGGTCATGGGCCGGGCCAAGAAGCCTGCCTGTTAACCGGTCCAGCTCGTGGTTGAATTAGAATTGTGCAGTCCGAAATTGGAATAATAGGGGTGGCGGTCAAGTTCAAAAAAATTATGTTTTAAACTATGACCCGTATTGAACTGAAACTATGACTGAACCATTCAAACCGCACCCTTTACACCCACCGGTTAATTGGTTCAATTTTTTTTGGGTTTGGATCAAAAAATCAGTGGGCCAAACCGACGATTAAATGATCGTTGGAAACCCATCGGGCCTGCTGGATTTGTCAACGTTTGGCTTGCAGCAGATGGGCCCGCCGGGGCCAATAGTTTTTGGCCGTTTGGACTTTTTTTTTGAATTTTGGACAATTTTGCCCATCCTAACAGCAATTAACGGTCATATTTGAAAATTATTTTACATCCGACAGAATTATATGGATTATTTATAAATTGGAGTTGGATTGGTTCATTTTAGTCACAAAAATTCTCTACCGATTCTCTACATTCTGATACTCTCTTTATACATTTCATTAAATCTCTTGGTACTATTTTTTTTTTCTTCGTAATTACTAGTATACTTATTCTACTACTATGTTTCTCAAATTATATTAATTTTATTCATTTCAAATGTCTCAACTCAGATCAAGCATCACCGAAAGAAAATATAAGGAAATGGAAATCTTAGAAATTGGAGACTAGATAATTCACGAGTTCTTTGATTTTTCTCCTGATCTGACAAGAGCCCACATGTATATTCGTGGAGTTCCGATAAATTCACCGACATAGATGAACGACTTCACAACTGAAAAGTTCCGTCAAAATCTAAATACAGAGATGTCACCACTACAACCGTTGCAACCACAAACACGATATGTTTTATTTATTGTTTAAATTAATCTTTTTTTTTTGCAATTATTCTATACTTAAGTTATATATTTTTTTTCACTGAATTTGTTGTAAAAATAATTTTTTTAGCTTAAATTATTTTTTGAATTAATTTATATTCTTAAAATCGAAGGAGAAAGTCAGAACACAACAACAACAATTTATTTCTCAAAAGTACACAAGTGATGTGCCACTACATTTTAGAAAGTAATCCGTTGGAAATAACAAATATTTTCAAATTTGCAAGTATAGTAACACCAGCTACAAATGGAGACACGACGGAAGATATGAAACAATGAAGAGGCATTTGGAAGCGAAGCATCCCATGGAGTTCTTGGGGAAAAAAAAGAACGCAAACGCAAATTTCATGGTACGCAACTTATAAAAATCAAAATTTTAATTTTAATAAAAAATATTATAAAAATGGTTTAGTTGAATTTATTTGTATTAAAAATTATAATTTTTTCTTTTGGTGAAAAATGTAGATTTATTAAATTTTTAAATTCATATGTCAATCCACTAACTAAATCTATTGCTAGGAATACAACAACAAAAAAATATTTTAACTTTGTACAAAAAAGGAAAAAAATTTTAATTTCTCAATTTGCTGTTATGTATGATTGTGTTTCAATTTGCTCTGATATTTTTGGACTGATAATTGATATAGTCATTCATACATGAGTCTAACTATGCATTATATTGATAGCGATTGACAACTCTAAAAAAGAATAATTACTTTTTGTACTTTTGACGAAAGACATACCGCTGTAAATATTTATAAAATAATTCATAATCTTTTAGATGAATATAAATTAGTTAAAAAAAATATTGACTATGTCTTTTGATAATACTGTATCTAATAATGCATCAATTTCTCAATTAAAAGAGATTTGTCAATAATTTGTTAGCGAAAAATATTTCCATGTTAGAATTGCATGTCATTTTTTCAATTTATGTGTCCAAAATAATTTAAAATATATAAATGTACATATTGTGAAAAAATTCAAGAGAAAGAGAAAGAAGAAGAATTGATAAGAAAAACCGAAAATTGTTCATTAAGCTCTTCTGTAACTCTACAATGTTTATATATACATATGCTATTTGATTAATATAGGATTCTGTACAAATTAGAACATTAGTTTAGGTAGGAGAAGACACTATTTTTATAATCCAACTTGGATTAAGTTACTAACTTATTTAATTAAATTAAACTATTTTTCTCTATCCCTCAAGCTGAACTGTGGGGTCACACACGTTTAGCTTGCGCCACACACTTTCAAATGACACTCCATTCACAGCTTTTGTCAGAATATCAGCAAGTTGATCCTCAGAGCGAGTATACGGCAGTGTTATTACTCCTTGTTCTAACTTTTCTTTAATAAAATGTCTATAACTTCCACATGCTTAGTTCGATCATGCTGGACAGGATTCTCTGATATACGTATGGCAGCTTTATTGTCACACAATATGTTGCACGTTCCCTTCACGGGGAAACCTATTTCAGTTAGTAACTTCCGAATCCACGATACTTCAGCTAACCCTCGTGCGATCCCTCTAAACTCAGACTCTGCACTTGAAAGAGCAACCACTTTCTGCTTCTTACTCCTCCAACTAACTATATTTCCTCCAACTAAAGTAAGATACCTAGATGTTGACCTTCGATCAATCTTATTACCTGCCCAATCTGCATCTGTATAAGCCTCCACTCCAAGGTGTCCATTATTTTGAAACAGTATTCCTCTTCCAATTGTTCCCTTCAAATATCTCACTACTCGTATTGCTGCCTCCATATGCTCTTCTTGTGGTTTGTGCATAAACTGGCTAAAAATTCCAACTGAATATGCAATATCTAGACGAGTATGAGATAAATAAATTAACTTCCCTATTAAGTGCTGATATTGTTCCTAGTCTGCCTGTTTTCCTGCTTCAATAATTTTTAAACCATGATTTACTACAATTGGAGTTTCCACTGGCTTACAATCCATCATACCTGTTTCGACCAAAAGATCTAGATGTATTTTCGCTGAGATATGAAGATTCTCTTCTTAGATCGAAGTACTTCAATTCCTAGGAAATACTTTAGATTTCCCAAGTCTTTCATCTCAAATTCTTGGAACAATATTTCTCTTAGCAACTTCATCTCTTCAAAATCATCACCTGTGATAATCATTTCATCAACATAAATTATTAGATAGCTAACCTTACCTCCTTTTCGTTTCAGGAACAAGGTGTGATCCGCATTACTTATGTTTGTACCCATATTTCTTCATTGTTGTGGTGAACCTTCCAAACCATGCTCTCGGTGATCGTTTCAACCCATATAATGCCTTCTTTAGTCGACACACTTCTCCTTCTTCAAATTTCTGAACGTCTGATATACCTGGTGGGGCCTCCATATATACTTCCTCCTTCAAATCTCCATGAAGAAAGGTATTCTTCACATCAAATTTGAGTAAGGGCCAGTCTTTATTAGCTGCTACCGAGAACAATACTCTGATAGTATCAATCTTCGCCACTGGTGAAAAAGTCTCTAAATAATCAATGTCATAGGTTTGAGTATAACCTTTGGCTACCAGTCTTGCTTTGTACCTTTCAATCGTACCATCAACCTTGTGTTTAATCGTGAAAACCCATTTGCATCCTACCGGTTTCTTTCCTGGTGGCAATTTACATTTGTCCCAAGTTTCGTTTTTTCTTTTCAAAGCCTCTAATTCCAGTTTCATTGCTTGGCGCCATTCTTCCTTGGTCCGAGCTTCCTGAACATTTCTAAGTAAATCAACAGAGTATACTGCTGCCATAAAAGTCTTAGCAGCCTGTGATAACTTTCCTTCTGCCAAATTTGTTACTGGATACCTGGACTTCTTCGGTTCATACTCCGGTTCATATCATTTTGGTGGTATTCCCCGGGTAGATCTAGGCGGTAGGACATAAGGTCTTGGACTACTTGTCCGTTTATCTGTCTCCCCCTGTTCCCTTTCTTCTCTTGTGTTAGTTTCAACCAAATACTCAATAGAATCAAGATTTTGTGTACTTACCTCAGGAGGATCAGCCTCGGGAATATCTGACGTCGCACTGGCCTCTAGTGACTGTACTAAGTTTAGAAGCGCCTCGATGGTCCCGCCTACTGACTCTTTCAGTTTCAAGATTCAATGGACTAGACACCCAACTTAGTTGATCACTCACATTCTCCCCCTGACAATTATTTTTGGTGGAATAATAAAATTCTGTTTTAAGGAAATCATAATTCATCGTTGTATATAGCCGTTTTGTGGACAGATGATAACAACGATAACCCTTTTGATGAATTCCATACCCAACAAAGACACATTTAATAGCACACGGATGAAGCTTAGTTTGATCAGATTTAGGTATATGAACATAGACAGAACAATAAAAAATATGAGGTTTAAGACTTAGTGCAAAAGAAACAACCGTCTGTCAGGAAAGTTCCAGTATAGGAGTTTTAAAATCAATCGGCTTGGTGGGAAGACGATTCAAAAGATAAACCGAGGTTGCAACCGACTCAGGCCAAAAAATGTAGGAACATGGGATTCAATCATGATTGACCGAGTCATTTCTAAGATAAGCCTATTTTTCCGTTCAGTAATTCCATTCTGTTGTGGGGTATGTGGACACGAGGTTTGATGAATCATGTCTTGGTCCTTGAAAAATTTTTTTAAGGTAGAGTTAATAAACTCACCCCATTGTCAGACCGAAGAATTTGTATTTTTGCTTATGGTTTCAGTCTCTCTTTCCTTTTCTTGCCTTCTGTTTTTCCTCACTTCAAATTCCAACATCTAACTCAAATATTTGTTTTCTTTCTCCTCCCTTTCCACCTCATTCTTTCATTCTTTCTTTCTTTCTTCTTATTTGTTTTCTTTCCACCTCAAATATTCACAGCCGGATATCGATTCCGGTATCTCGACAATGCCGAATGAAACAAAATTTATGATGTCGTCATAAAAATTAAATTCCAAAGTATTTTTTTTCCATCGAAATTGACTAATTTTACCTTTTATCAAATTTATAGTTACCCCTTTCAATTATTTGCGCTATCGAAATTTAAACAGTCGCGTCAAAACAAAAACTCTAGCAGTCCCCTTTTTTACGTGTGCCGACTGTATACAAGTCCTAAAACTTAAAATCATTCATATACTTTCAATTAAATTCTTAAAGTGTTCATATATATAATTTTTTAGCAAGTAATATTTTATTTACTTCTTACCAAAACGATACTTATGCAATAAAAATCGTCAAAATAGATTATATCTATGATGACGATATATATGACGTATGATTTTGGGATACAAATGTCACATAATGACCAATAAGATTGAAGCACACAGATCAGTAGTTTAGTATTTTAGCTGGAAGATTAGTTAAGAATTGGTGGTTATATTTCATCTGTTAGCAGTACTATTGTTTTACTTCTCTTTGTAGTTCTCTTTCTGTAACACTTTTGACTCCTTTTAAATGATCAATATAAAGTCTTCATTTCTTCAATCTTTGTTAGACCGAGTCTCAAGTTATTTACGAACTACGATTTTAATTCCTCCTTCATTTATAGCCCTAGCAATAACAACAATGTATAGAAAAAAAGAATGGAAAGTGGAATGGTGAATTAATAATGCAGTGCATATTGAGTTGAAATGTTGCTGCGTGTTGGTGAGCTACAATTATCATCAACTATTATCTCTTATTTCCTTTTGTTCGAGGTTCAGCTATGGAGGTTAGGGAGGTAGAAATTTTTTGTAGTTGTAGTATATAAGAGTTATTGTGTAAACTAATACAATATTTGTAATTCTTTCAAAACCAAGTTAGAACAAGGAAGAAAAATTTGAATGAATATTATCTTGTTCAAATTCTCAAAAAAAAATTAAGAATAAACATTTCAGGTTCATAAACACGTTAATTATTAAGTTGGTCCCATATAGATTCTCTAATTGATATAGTCAAAAAGCTATATATTTGATCCTCTAGTCTTTATATATTTTTATATATATGCGTACTTTCAAAGGACTCAAAAGATATTTGCGGATAATTTTTCATTTAACGTTTTTTATTAATTCGGTTATTCATTTGGTAGATTGGGACGTGACTTTTGATGCAAAAGAGAAAAATTGAACCAAAAGAAAAAAGCAGTGAATGGAAGTTCAGAAGCGGCAGAGAAAGAGACCAAATTGTCGTCCATGGCACGCCAATTGGGTCCTCCAACACCTTTTTACTTGCCAATGATTGGTAATGGCCCAAATTTGGCTTTGTCTTTTGTCTCTCTCCCAATTTCACTCCTTTATATCTACATACTTGTATACATTTAAATTATACTACTTTTGTTTACCGAGGAGGTTGACTCGTTTTAATATCAAAATATAAGATTTTATAAGGGGGGTTTTAGCTTATCCGAACGTTCTCCCTCTTGCTTTTATATATATTTAGATTATAAATTTATACTATTATTTTTAGAAATGAGTATTTGCCCAAAAAAAGGGAAAGTATCAAAATGGGCCTAATTTCTTAGTGTGGGAATATGTTTGCCTATAACGCTCCTATTGATTTTATTTTGATTTTCACTCAAATTTCTTCATCTTCTTCGGCAAAATTTTTCTTCTCTGGTAAAACCATCCTTCATCCGACGACAAAATTATTTCAGAATTTCGATGCAGCTCGATGCCTGTAACAATAGCTCACATTCCTCTCTTTTTTGTTTCAGTTTAAGAAGTTTTGTCGAGTTCTTCATTTATACAGGTCAATTTGCTGTTGCCTTTCTTCATTTATAATTTTTTGTTATATGCAACGTTTTTGGAACGCTAACTGATTGATCTGATTTTTGTGTAGGACAAAATTGCAAGGTATTCAAGTCATATTGATTGTCAACAATGATTCTAACGTCTTCCGGTGATCAAACGAAAACAATGAAGACATTTTTTAATTTTCTGTTTGATGTTGTAATTCAACAAACAGTGAATTCAAATATACATGTAGATCTGTTTTTATGTTGATTTTTAATAGCAGATCTATTGGTGAACTATTGTTTATTTTTTATTTATGTTATGTTTATATTCTGTTTATATTTTATTTTTATTTATATTATGATATATGTAAATCCTTGTAAATCCTTATTTCATCTTCATCTGTGTTTTTATGGAATTTTTGTTTAATTTAAGAAATTGAATTGGATTTAGTTGATTTTTTTATGAAGTTTTTTATGATATTTAATAGCATGTTGTTATTTTTGTTTACATTTTGTTTATCTTTCATTTTTACTTTATATTTTGTTTATACCATTTAACTTTCAGTTACACACTAATTTTATAATTTTTAATTAAAAATATTAATTTTTTTATAGAATTTTTTAATTATAATGTAAATGTTAAAAAGTGAACGGTTTGAGAAGAATTTCTTAAAAATTTAGTTGTTACTATTTTAAGTGATTTACATATTTATGTTAAAGTAAAAAAAAAAATTATAAATGAGTGTATGAAATTAAATCAAAATTGAGAATAAAATGTCATTTCAAATTATGAAATGATTCGATTAAAATATATATATATATATATGAAATGATTCCCTTCGGCGTGCGTTTAAGGTTTGTGTGTGTGTTTTCGTGCTTTGTGCTTTGTGGTTATGGAGTTTTTACTTTGCATAATAGTTAATTTGATATTTAATTTTATTAAACTATATTATTACGAGGAACTTAATAATTGGTTTACTTTAAGTAGTCTTTTACTGTATTGTAAGGCTCCACATTCATGATTCCAGTATGATTCAATTGTTTTTTTTTTTTTTTTAAGAAATTGGGTTAATTAATTTAAATAAGATATATTAAGCTACCATGTAAATCTTATTACATGATTTGATTAATAACTCGGTGAGAACCAAAACGAAGTAGGCTTAAGATCAAATTCCATTATTATAGTTAAAAAAGAATTACTATTAAAAAGAACACATGAAAGGCCCAACAATTTAAAAATGAATTGTTATTAAGTTAACTAAGGAATGGAATTATAGTATTCTGATTTATTTTTATTTTGAAAAGGATAAAAGTGAAATCTTAAATTATTGAATGACAAAGACGTATAAATGTTAAATAATTCTGATTTATTTTATTTTTTTAACTTCACACTTTTTTAAACACCTAACCGCATATAAGAAAGTGAGTAATATAAAAGGAGGTGGTGAAGTGAAACCTTTATGATGGCCTTTTCACACGCTTCGACCCACTCATGTTTCACAATTTCATTATTAGTTTTTGCTTTAATGGATTTATTTTATGCTTCTCTTAAAATAGCAGTGTCAATTGGAAAATATAAAAATAAAAACATAACTAAATGTTAAGAAATAAAAATAGTTCAAACTACACTCGTATCAAATTTTATATTCATGCAATATTGAAATTTCATTTACTAATTACATTACAGAAATTTATTAACGGAAATTAATCAAATTATTATGACTAAGAAATTGAATATGTGCATTCTGGAGGTCGGCACCAATCGAAGCAAATGAGTATATAAAATTAAAGTACTCACGAGAATAAACTTATTATGGTCTTATTTTACCCGATCAATGTCTGGAAGATGATGAAAAAGCTGTCGAAAAGTATGCAATACCCACGGATCAAACAACCCGACCCATTTTCATTATCTTTTTTTTTTCCCCATAGATTGACAGCAAATGAGGCATCAATGGAAAAGTCTCATCAAGGAAAATCCAAGTATACTCTTAGATTTGCCGAACTAGCATCGAAAAATCTTGAAAACTCATCAGAAGTTTTAACTTTGTGACTCTATTTTTCTCTCTTCCTCCATCAATGATCACCATTCTTCGGCCATAGATCAAAGGTAAGGAATGCATCAACGAAAAACTCTCGTCAAGAGAAATCAAAATATGCACTTAATTTGATCAAATCATTATTGGAGAGCTATGAAATACTTGTCGGAAGTTTTAACTCCACAACTGCCAATTGCAATTTCACCACTTTCTGACTGCCAGATGGAAATAATAAGATCATGGTTGGATTGGGCTCATCGAGTACTTCAATTTTGTGTACTCATCTACTCGGATCGGTGTCAGAATCATAAAATGAGGTTTAGATTTGATAAATTTCTTAAATGGTACCTGTTTAGAGGAGAAAGAAAGTAAAAGTTCATTTTGATCATTGTCTGAAAATTACATTTTAGTCTCTAAACAGTTTTCCGATGAACGATGTGCTAATATATCAAACAATTAAACTTTGATTGTCCATTTGTCAAACTCAAACATGAAGAATCCATTCGGGAAAATTATTAAACGTTTAAGTGTGAAGTTAGGATATATAAGACTTTTTTTTAGGTATGTACAACATTATCCATATTTTTAATATTAATTTTAAAATAAAATATAATCTTTTGAAAATATTGTAAAAAAAGGCACTGTTATACTTGTGTTAGGGATGAGATCACCTCGTCACTATTATTTATTAACAGAGTTTCATAAATGTTTCATAAACTCGTTTGAAATTAACAATTACAAATTTAACAGATTTTAGATTTTTGTATGTCTATTGTAAACTAGAAGGCAACAAGCATGAGAATTGCACATGGGTATTTATATTTTTTTCATAAAGTGACATTTTTAAAGAGGATCTACCACCAATTGGTCTTTTCAATGCCATACCCAAAAGGAAGATCCAAATGCACCGATCTTCAATTGACGATTGTTTAGATCCCAGTTGAAATATAATATTGGACATGTAGAACAATGAGGTGATGAAGGAGATAAGAAAGCTGTCCAAAGCTTTCAGAAAGCCATCAGGACTACTTCCTCGCATTTTCTATTTTATTGGCAAAACCAAAGCATTGCGACTTGAGAAATTGGAAAGCAAACAAAAAGTCATCCGCCACCAGAGCATCACTCCTCTAGTTCTAGGGTTTCCACAAGTAGCAATGGTATGTGCTATGGGAGCCTTTCTTATTTAAATTATTAATCATTTTAAGCTAATGAATTTGAGTCTAAGCCAACAGCAGCTAGATAGTTTACAAAATCTAGAATAAAATTAGTTAATGAAATATTTATAAAATTAGTTATGAAATATTTAAAACGGAAATTATATAAAATAGCACGCTTTGCCTTTTTTTAAATAAAAATAACACATAATTTTTATAATAAGTGAAAGAGCACTATTTTTGTGTTTTTATTTTTTTTTTTACTTTTATATTATTATTAATTTATTTTTTAAAAAAATTAAAAATTGAATATAAATCAATATCCATGAATATAATTTAGAATTTTTCTAAACTTCACCATATAGCCGAAAAAAGGCCGTGTATCACAGCTGGATATTTTCCGATAACTTTCGCTGGAAATTAAATTGTATTTGACAATAGTTATTAGTATTTGTCAATACTAAATTATATTGAAAAAAATATTAACAAATACTCTGTCATATTGACTGATTTTATTGGGGATATTGACGTATACATGATAATTATTGATTTTATTTTCTAGTGAATATCATCGAAAACTATCCAAATGTTGCAGCAACCATTATTTCAGCTACCTGGTAAAATTTGGAAGAATTCTAAATTATATTGATGAATATTGACAAATATTAATTTTTTTAATTTTTCGGTAAAGATTGACATAAATTGTCCAACTGTGGCGGCCACCATTTTATAGGTATCTGGTGAAATTTGAAAGAATTCTAAATTATATTTGTAAATATTGTTTTTTAATTTTCCGACGAAGGTTGCCAGAAACCTCCCATCTGTTGTGACAGTCATTCTTACAATCACTGGTGAAATTTAGTAGAATTTTAAATTTTTTAAATTATATTGATGGATTTTGACATATATTAACAGCTTATTTATTTTTTAATTTATAGTTAATTAATTAAATTAAATATATTTAACAAAAAGTGATTTTGAAATAAAAAAAAAATTAGAAAAGTGTTATTTAACTAAATGTTAAACTTAATGTGTTATTTTATTAAATTTAAAGTAAAAATTTAATGTACCTATTTAAAATGATTAAAATATTATTCTAATTATCTACACCAAGTCTTCCACAATAGTTTGTATGTAATTTGATATCACTTTCCTTTTTAATTAATTAATAGCAACTACAACATATTTTTACTCCTAAATCTACTCTCTCATTACCAAAGCAATATTCAATTTATTTTAACATATATTTTCAAAGGTAACTTCAAAAATATCAATATACAAATTCAATTATTTTTTATAAACTATCTACTTACAATATGAATACCCCTTTATTTGCTAATATCTCATTATTTGCTCTAATTATAAGTTTTCAACTCTCATTTCAAGTCGTCTGTTTTGCATTTTACCTAATCAAGTTTTATTATTTCAATTTTTTATTTTTATTTAACATTATATTTAAAATAAGAATGTCCCAAAAAATATTAAATGGATAAAATTTTTTGTTAATTAAAGAGGAGATGTTAGAAAAAATATAAAAATTAAGTACGTAATTTAGCATCTCAAAAGTTAGAAAAAAAAATTAATTAAAATTATTTTTTTTCCATTTTTTCAAAAAAGACATTATATTTACATTTGGTTTCAGGCTTTCAGCCGCTGATTAAAAGCAAATATTAAGTACGTGAAGTGATAAATTAGAGACAAATTGAGTAATGAATGTAGAAAACTATGATTTCAATTCAATAATTAAGTAGAAAGCAAAATTATAGTTTGAACGAACAAATTCTCAAATTAGCCAAAAGGAAGACCAACTATAAATTACCTTACAAGAACTTCAAGATTTTTTCTCGAGAAAACTCAATTTGTAGATTAAAAATAAGTCACATCATCGCAAAAAATTGTTTTCTAAAAGCATTAGTTCCGAACACATCTAACACTTCCATTTATTATTACATATCAGCTTGAATTCACAATAGAATTAGAAATTAAACAAAATATGATCCTTTTAAAAATTAAAAATTAAATATAACCTTTTAAAAACTAAAAGTATAATTAGAATATGAGTTATTTTCTGAATTTAAAAATTTAATCTTTTCTAATATTATTCAATTTTATTTAAAATAATTTGTATCATATATAATTTGCTTCCTTCATTTCAAAATAAGTATGTCAAGTAAAATTTTTTATGTCCCTAAATAAATCTCTTACATGGAAATTTCATCAAATAAGTAAATCACTTTTTCATTTTTACCTCAATATTAGTTGCATTTCGTAATTTTCAATAGTTGCTTTCTTTCTTTGTAAGGGTACTACAGTTAAATTATTAAATAATTTATTTCACTTAAAATATATTAAATACTATTTTAAAATGTTCTCTTATTTTGAATACACAAAATATGAACAACATTGGAACGAGGAATAGTTCGATTTGATAAATAAAATACAATTATAGTTGTTTGAATTAAATAAATTAATAGTATAATGAAATAGGACATAAACAAGAAACAACAAATAAAAAAACATGATGGATATAGAAAAAAGAAACAAGAAACGACAAATCAATTATAAATTATCAAGTCAAAATTTTATAATTAAGGGCGCTTCGTCTTTTTCATTACAGTTAAAAGGATGAAATCGTTAACAGAAGCAAATGTCGGGACATATGCAAGTGGCTCCAAAACAAAAATTTAATATTTCTCCAGTAATTTGTTTTCCGATTTTTTTCAAAGAGGTAGAGGATTGGTGTGGTCAAACAATTTTTAAAATAATTCAATTGTGAATCCATATTTTATAATAAAAATAAATTTATTTGAATGAGTCACCACAAACTAAAAGGCGCTTTTTAACTTGAAAACAAAAGAAAATCAATATAAAACAAGTTTGAAAAATAATTTTTTAAATTGTTTTATAAAAAAAATAAATTTAACTATAAAACGAAATTTTAAATATAATCAAATATTATAATAACAAAAAATAAAAGTGAAATTATGAAAAGACTTAAAATATTACTTATTTTAGTTTGTTCACAAAATCAACATTTTGAATTCCGATAGCATGTAATAAATTTTTTATTATTTCAATATGAAGTTTTTGAATTCCGAAACCATCAATTCAGATGATAAGCAAATCTGAAACCAATCACAACGTGAATGTGGACATCAAATCAAAAAGCAACTAATTCTTCAAACCTTACATTGTTCTTCTTTTTAGAAAGAAATACTCCGGGACCCAACAAAACTTGAGTCGATCTAGTTTATTATGATGATTTGACGATTTGTCTGTTTGTTGCTAATGATGATTTTTTATTCATCTAGGTAGGGTTCGGTCAGGTTTCATTTTTAGTGATTTACATTTTAATTTTTTGCCAGTTTTCATATTTAATCCAATTTAAGTTGACTAATATTAATTTGATGATGATGATGATTTCATAGTGGTTGAAAATAGTCAAAGAATAGGAAGAAACGAAGAGATTATGATGGTTGGTAGTTGCAGAAATAGAATATAGCTTTTTATTATTTTTTAAAATTACGATTACGATCAGAAACCAGTCGAAAAAGGTGGAGATGAAAGGTTGTTATCAGGTTTCTAAAGCATAGGTTCGGTCATGTTAATGGAGAAGAAGCATATAGTGTTTCAAAAGTTTGATTGTGTAGATTGTATTTCGAACATAAGATTGTGACTGCGTTTGTGATCGGGAAAATAGAGCCCAGTTGTTCCGGTGATTATTATACATAAATTCGTGAAGATTATGAGTTCTTGGCCTGAAAATTGAGTCGCTGGAGAGAGTATCGGAAAATTGCAGGGCTGTCGGAATGTCATTGAAAATTTGTTGTAAACCCAGTTGATTCCGATGATTATTATACATAAATTCGTGAAAATTATGAGTTTTTGGCCTGAAAAATTGAGTCGCTCGAGAGAGTATCGGAAAATTGCAGGCTGTCGGAATGTCATTGAAAATTTGTTGTAAACCCATTATATACCCTATGTAAACTTGTAACTGAAAATGTGCATTTTAACTATTATTTTCAATTTTTTGTGTCTAAAAAGCTTTAATTTGCTATTTTTTCCATTACTTTGTTGTTTTTAGTAGTTTTGCTTATTGTTGATAATTAATAGCTTGCGGTGAATATCCGTTGGGTAAGTAATTAATGTTTGATAATATCAATTAAGGTATAATTATATTATATATAATTTAATACAAATTTCGATGTTTATTATAATAATTATTTTTGATAAATAAATTATAATTATTAGTTATTATTTATATTTTGCATAAAAAAATATTATTATTATTTTTAATTAATTAAACAATAATTTAAAAAATGTAATTTAATTTATAATTATTTCAATAGTTAAGATGAAAATATTCCGAATAAAAGTAAATAGAATCACCTTAGATTAGGGTTTCCAAACGCTATGAGCTACCCAATAAAAAATTTATTAAACACCTAATAATATGTAAATTTAGATTTCAAATATATTATCAACAACTACAAAGACTATTGCTTTTAAATTATTAAAAAATGCCAAAACTTGTCAAGTGAGTTTAAAAACACCCACCAGTTATGGAGCTCCACATGGAGATACAGAAATACACAACTTTTCAACGGCGGCTCATATTATAGAGAGTGGTACCTTCCCCGGTTATTTCTCCAAGTAATAATACTAATAAATAAACAACTTCCGTTCCTCTTTAAAAAATCAGAATTATATAATTTACTTGATTCTTATTAAAAAATAAAAATCAACAATTGATTGGCTTTGCTTGTTCGTCATTTACTCGTTACCAAATCCAAACTACCCCTACAAGTCTCTCTCACACCCCATTTCACTTTGCATTAATGGCACATGAGCCACCCGCCCTAGTATATTCCTATATTTATTATTATACTCGCGTTATGCAGTGAGTATATATTGATATCAGTAATACAATGAAAATTACACTTGCAAATAACCAATTTAGATAATTCGAATTTTTTTCAATTTCGATATATCCTTAACAATATGAGAGTTAGAGGCATGTCCCCTACCATGAACCTCCGAAATGCCATCTTACCCCGAAAACTCGTAATTTAGGTTGTATCTCTCGCTGGAACAAAAAATGCACAAAGAACCACAACTCAATCCATTTTAGATTTTAATATAAATAGAAGTTTTTATTTTAACTTTTTAAATAAAACTTGTAGGTAGATCAATCAAATACTAATTTGAACTGTTCAACTGAAAAAATGGATCCAACTGTCAATGTGGTGGTTTAGTTAATGGTTTATAAAAAATTTCAATTGTAACCATAATTGAACCATAAATGTGCGGATAACTGTGAACAAATACGGTTCACAATTTGACATTTGTTTCAAAAAAAAATAATAATAATTTGAATTGGGCGTGAAGTAAAGGTTTGAAACATGTACTTAACTGAAACTCTAGTGAACCGTAAACCAAACATGAACCAACGATTAAATTGACCTTGAACATCATGATCATTGTCTAATTTAAGCGTAATATTTTATGAATCTAGTTCACAAACAAAACTTGCCTAAACTGAACTGTAGTCAAATCTTTTATATTCCCAATTTAAAAAAAGAGCTCACACTCATCTCAAAATTGAGCACAAAAACTCTCATTAAAAGAGAACAATGAATACAAATTATAAAAATATCATATCTATAAAAAAATGTCAGATCTGTTATATTTTCGAAAATATATACGACAGCTTAAAATTTGGATTTAGAAGAAAAAGAAGTTGAGAAAAATGAAAAATTCTCTTGACATCACCTCCATAACTTCTCTTTCTTTCGTATATATTTTTGAAAAATTAGTAGTAACCTTCATTTTGGTGTTCTATTTCAATATCAATATTTGTTCAAATAATCTCTAATAATTTTTTTTTTCACTCTAATTTTATAGAATAAAATTTATCTTAGATATTAAATAAACATAAGATATGAAACTTACTTTAAAAACGGAAGATTAGAAGATTCAATTATTGACCGACAAGAAAAAATGAAAACGGAAGAAGTTGTCTAAACGATTTTTTTTTTTTTGGATATGCCTGTACAAAATTAAGAACATAAAAAAAAAACATAGAAAATTTTTACAAAATCAAACTAATATAAGTAAAAGTCTGAATATACTCTTATTAAATTTAACTATAAAAAATGAAACAAACCCGTCAAAATATACTTCTAAACTTTTCACGTAGCTAACAAAAAAAGAATGATTTTTTGATGTTGATAGAAAAAAAGTTTTGCTGAAAAACAATAAAAACAAATCATCTGTAACACCTCTTACTATAATCCTATGTCTTAAAACAGACCATTTTTTTTATCATACGTCAGACAACGTTACTTCTAATTTTGTTTTTCAAACATATATATACATACCTATACCAATCACATATTAAGCATGTTATTCTACAAACATCATTTCTTTTAAACCTATTAAGGATTAACTTAACCATTCACAAAATTATAAACATTTTAGGCATATAAAACATTTTACATATAACATCATATGGATATACCATTAGTTAATCCAAAAGTTATAAGCATAACATTACTTAATTATATGTCAAAAAGCTACATAATATTATGTTTACAAAACAAAGCAATAACATGCTATATGCAACATGTTCACTATAGACGGTGAGAGGAAAGAGACCTAGAATTCCTGCTGGACCAACTTGTGCAAAAGTGAGTGAAGCCTCAGTACCTCACTCGGACTGCAGACCTGAAACATATGTTGCGATTTTGATGAGTCGCATATTCAGTAAATGTAAACCACATTTAACAATAAGCACATAAAAGCAATAATATCATATAAAGCCACTACGTTAAATCATAAATAT
>CANUEY010108791.1:0-62502 GCA_948099555.1 Croton setiger
ACCAATAACTTTCTCTGTTTTATATCACTCCCTAGACTTTTTCTTTTTTTTTTTATCTGTGGGTCTGTTATATATATATATATATATATATATATATATATATATATATATATATATATATATATATATATATATATATATATATGAAAAGGAAACAAATTTCCTAGTCAAATGTTAATTCTTCATATTTGTGCATATAAAATATACTTCTCCCATTTAAGAATTCCCAGTCAGCATGGTTTATTTTGAAACTTCCCCTTTTCCATACTCGGAAAAAGGGTGATATATTAGATGTTTAAAGATGAACTTTTGTTGGATGAACTTTTGAATCATTATTCTTTGGAGATAAAGTAAATTTTTATATATTTCATCTCATTAAGATGTGCTCTATGACAACTACAGGGGCGCATCCTTACACTAGCTGGGGTAACTATAGCAATATGCTCCGCCCCAGTTGTTGCCTTTTTTAATTTGGTTGCGGTTGCCATTTGGCCGACTTGGATAGCAGTTGCCGTTTGTGAAACTATAAGGAAGGTTTGTTATAATGTCCATTTTCTCTTAATTCTTTTATTCACTATGCACATTGCTTGTAGAGCTTATGATAATCTCAGTAAATAGCAATGATTTAGATTTCTGCACTTTCCATTTCTCCAGCTCTTTGGAAACCAACTGTTTTTGGTCAAGAAATTTAGAGATCATATTGAGAGATCTCAAAATGTGGTTATTTCTTACTTCGCAGGTGGTCACTTACGTGGTGACCAGGCCAGGAAGAGAACTTCTATTTACTGTTGTTTCACAGGAAGAGAAATACAAGGCTAAGGTATGCAAACTTCAGCATGATAAACATCTTTCTGCGTAGATTGTCTTTCACAAACTGGACTATGAATGGGAAGGATACTGTCATTCTTTCATGTTCATCCCTGAACCATTCTCGCCCATCCTCCACATTATAATTTGTAATATTCTGTCTATTTACATGATGCTGCAGGTGTGTATAGATGTAGTCGTTCAACGGCTTGGAGATGCTACAGCAGCAGGAATGTACAAACTTCTATTCAGCACTCTTCATGGAAAGACTTCGACTGTTTCGCTCTATGCATTGCCAGTATGTAGAACTTGTGTTATACATATACATATGGAACGTATAGCTTTTCATGTTAGCTAAATGATATTTCTTTCGGGTTCCAGGTCTGTTTGATATGGATAATTACAGCATTCCATTTAGGACAACATCAAGAAAAGCTCGCCAAGATCCAAAATGTCTGAACTCGAATTTTTCCTCCCTCGGAATGTTCGACCACATACTCTAATAGTTTTTGTATAAAAGTTGCAACAATGATCGGTCATGCAGGCTTATAATTTTGTGTAACAATTGACAAAATAAAAAACAATATACTTCATGATTCAATGCAAGAGAAGAGCATTTATTGGATTCCAAATGTATTTTTGATCTTCAACATTGAAAATAAGCTTTTGTTTACAGCTTCTTCATTTTGCTTTGTATATCCTTTTCCTTTAAGCTCTCAATGGGTACCTTGGATCGAAGCTCAGTATTTGCACATATCTTATTACTATGGGTAAAAAAAAGCTTCTATTACCTAGTACATCTTGGCAGAACATTTATTTGTAGTGTTTATAGATTTCTTCAAGGCCCTTCTATCTTTAAGCCACCTTCTGCAATTCTTGGTATATAAATCTTGCTTACCTTACTATTCAAGTTCCTCGAAGGGAACGAACACGATCTTGAATCAACTTCCTCTCCCAATCTGCTACATCTTCGAAAGCATATTCCGGAAGATTCTCAAATGGCTCTTTCCATGGATCATCATTTTTGGCAAGATCATAAGTAGCTCCTCTTATTGATTGTTTATTAGGACCACAAGGTCGCTTTGAAGTCAGTTCTTCATATGCTGTGTTTAGCTGTTCCATAATCATAAAACACTCATACTATCGTCACAATCATTCAAGGAAAAAAAAGATAATGACAGAAGTAGAAAACTCACATTCATCGCCAAAAACCAGAACATGTAAGCAATTGCAACAGCGGGAGCTCTTCCTAGTCCAGCAGTGCAATGGACGTACACTCTTCCTTTCCCTTCAGAAATGGCCCATTCTAATGATGAAACAGCCTTTGGTAAGATACTTCTTAAAGAATCTGGATCAAAATCTTCTGCCTCAAGAGCATAAACACCAAAAGTCATTCAATTTGCTTCAAAGACCGTACCAAAAATTGTGTTCGACAACAACTTTTGGAGTAGTCTAAAAGATGAGATTTAGATGGTTTTCAGCTGTTTTAGTAGCATTTATAAAAGCTAACCCCTTAATGTTTTATAAACAAAAACAACTTCTACAAGCAACTATAAGCTATTTAAATAGCTACACGCTACTAAAATAAGAGTTTTTTTTTTAAGTGTTCGGTAAAGCAGTTTTTAGATGTTCCCACTTAGCTTTTAGCATTTTCTAAACATATAACACTGATTAAACAGCTAAACATAACTAAAACAGTTAGTTTTATCGAACACAATCAAAATGCAAATATCTAAGTATCTAAAAAAGCTTTGGAAACAATCAAAATCTTAAACAAAATTTGCTTACAGGCCTTCTCATATGGCGAATTTCAAGTTCTTTACATCTTTTTATTATGGATGGCAAGTCAATACCCCAAAACTCAACATCCTTATCCTGCTGCAAATTTAGAATGTAAGCCACATTTTCTTCATGTTTTAGATGATCTATGTCTTCAGGTTTCTGAGGCTGAGAACCCACGATCAAATCATCAGTTATAAGTGTGTAGTTCATACCTGAATTCAGGAAATAGTAAAGTTTCTGTTCAGAGAACTTGTGCAACAAAAAACATACCAAAGAAGACATTTTTACAATAATTATTAGGCAGCAAAAATTGTGAAAGAAAAAGATACCTACTTACAATAATTCGAGCTTATTTATATTCATTCAAACTACTATAATTTCCATATGAATTCACATTTCTAAGAAATTAGAAACTTAAAAAATGAGTACAGTAATTTTCAATTTCAAATCAAGAACTGTTACATCAAGATCATTGACATGGGAACCTAACCAATTTTTACATAAATGGGTCAGTTCCACCAAAAGCTTTAAGAAAAAAAAGCTTGCAAAAGGTTCACAAAAAGGTGGGTTCTTGACTTTAGGTGTTTGGCACGACTTTAAAGCTTTTAAGCATTTTTTAACCTAAAATATCTTGAACAGGGAACTGCATTCTTGATTGAAAATACCAGACAACATGAAAATAAACCAGATTCAATTTTAAACACAAGCCATAATATAGATCCAGATCCAACCTAAATTTTTTTTAAAAAAAATTCTTTCACCATTGTCAATGCAGAAGAACACAAATTCAAGCAATATGGATTAGTAAGTTACTATTGGATTGAAATAAAACAAGAACCAATAAATTCTAATCTAATATTTCCATGAAAATTGAATCACAATCATTTCAAATAAGGGAAAAATAATCAAGGACAAGATGAAAAATTAAGAAAATAAAAAAGAATAGACGAACCAAGATCATGATGATACTCATATGGGTTTCTCATCATTCTTTTCATGGCTATATTATACTCTTCCATTCTGTTTCTTGAGCTCAACAACGCCTCTTTTCTTGTAGGATTTTCATTTGATGCCTTACAATCGATTCTACCCATTTTAGAAACCACAAATTCGAAAGTTGATTTCTTTCTTGTAAAGAACACTTCATTTTCATGAGGGTGAGTGAGAATTGAAGAGAAGGAAATGCAGTTGCTAGCTGCTGCAATCATTTTTATTTTTTAATCTTCTGTTTAATCCTCACCTCAGCTGTTAGTTCTTGATATGATACTGCATTACAAACATTGTAGTAATCTCTTTTTACCTTAATGCCCCTTTCCCGCCACTTTCTTACTATAATGCCCCTTTCTTTTACAAATTAAAAAACAATAATGCCATTTTGGTTTGGATGATTTTACTAATCAAATAGAAAATTTTGCATTCTAAAGTTTATACAACATTTAATTTGCTTGCAATAATTCGTTCATGTTATGGGTTGTAGATGAAGCTGAGGGCTCTGAGCCCTTGGGTTTGCTCATTGACTGAGTGACCTATAACAGTTACTCCAGTGAGTACTTAATGATATTTACCTTCCAATTCAACTCTAACCTATGACCATTACTCCAAAACCAGCTTGACCATAGTTACCTTGTAAGTCGGCCATGACCTACGACAGTTACACTCGAGGTAAGTGTGACCTCGACCTATGCTCAACACCATATAATTTGGAAGGTATAATATACATCTTGTAATATCTTGAATAATTGCATTAGTTTTTTTTTTTATATATAAGCAATTGCATAAACTATTTGCATGTATCTCACAAATGCAAAATATAATCAAATTGAACTTAATGTATCTCTTTTACATTCTCGACATTTCTCTCACTAATTTAAACATAAGAGTGCTTTTGTGTAGATATCAATATCAATAATGTTTTATCAACAGGGTTAGTTCAAGCTGTGAGCTATTGAATTTGGTTAAATAGGTCTGAAGTTCGAAATTTATCATATGCAGTTATTTCTGCTGGGAGACTCACCTATCATTGTTAGATATACGGTCGGAATCAGACTCTTTTTAATTAAAGCTAAGTCTCAAAAACTGAACAGACTTCTAAAAAAATGAAAGGCTTAAATAATTGTCAAATGGTACCTTTTACTTTACCTTAAGCTATTATCTTAGCCCTCTAAATTACCTTTTACTTCATGCATTATTCCAATTCAAATCAATTATAACATACCAATCCTTTGTAATTTGGTTGGATGGCCTTTTAATTAATTTCTTCACTACAAACACATATATATGTATATATACACAAATTTGTTCCATATCATAATCCCAAACAAGCAGAAAGAATATATTCTCTCTCTATTATTTTCTTTTTTAAGCATTTTCTTTCTAAACAAGAATTATATAAACAATACAATAAGAATAGAATAATAAATCATGTTTGGAATTAAGACTTTGTTCGGCAACAAATTTTTAATACTAATTTCAACGTTACGACCAATAAAAAATGATAGATTTTTAGATTTAAATAATATTTTATAAACATAATAATAATAAAACAACTAATTAACAAAAACAATTAAAGTTAATTCTGTAAAATAAACCCTAATTAATGATAATGATAAGTTGCCACTTATTACCAAATATTATGAGAATCAAACATAAGTACATTAGTACGTGTCTTTTGTTTAGTCTCACAAAGACATTTACAAAGATTCTAATTTTCTTTTTATTCTTGTATTAAAAGTGTTAGTTCTTTTTGTTCTAAATATGTAATTAATTACACTTAAATTTAAGATTTAGATCCCCACTAATCCAACAAAATTACACGTGTGTGATTCTTGCCTTTGTAATTTTAATAATTTCAACTTACCACTTAAATTTTGCCATGCTTCTTTCAATTCATTGAATGGAATTATGATCATGCCAAGGAATGTACTACCCCTTATTAAGCTCTATACCAATTTTAATTAGAATGTATTACTTTAATTTAATATAAACACTAAAAAAAAAATTTATTTATTGATTTTTATTGTGAATTCATAAATTAATCGCTACAAAATGCATTGATGATCTAAACATTTTTTTTTATTCTGATTTTATTGCTGTAAAATTGGATGTAATGATTCGATAGTATAACAGCTTAAAACATGAAGTATTTTTAAATAATTTTTTAAAATAAAATGATTTGATTGCAGTTTATATAAATTTTAGAGACTTAAAAATAATTATTCGCTGATTATACGGCAACAAGATTTCATGTTGCTATTACAATGCTAAAATTGTCTATTCCCTTTATTATTATTATTATTATTATTATTATTATTATTATTATGGATGAAGTTTTAATACTTTGGTTGGATAATTTTGACTAATTATTATTATTATTATTATTATTATTATTATTATTATTATTATGATTATTATTATTATTATTATTATTATTATTATTATTATTATTTTTATTATTATTATTATTATTATGTTACAATTTTTTTAATTAATTTAATTAACGTTGCTGGCAACTACTTTCAACACAATTAGATCATCTAATCAAATCTTCTACCATATTTATCTTCTTTAATTTAATTTATTATTATTGGAGTATTGCTAATGAAATTAATTAATTATATAATACATACGACAATTTGAATCTTATCTCATAGTGCCTAAAATAATAATATTAATTTATAAATGGTCTGTTGTTATGGATATCATAGTAAAAAGCATTTCTTTCTTTTCCTTTAAAAATGACCGAAAGTAAATTTCTAAAATTATAATTTATTTAGCGAAATCGACAGTCAAATTAAGAGTTTGAGTTAGGTACGGATTTTAAACTGTACGCATATAAATTTTTTAATTTTTATTGGACTATATACATTTTCAATATCCCTTGTAATAGTATTTGTACAACTTACTAAAATTGTCTATTTTAAAACAAAATTTACCAATTGATCCTCGAACTTTCGATAACTTATTATCGTTAGTCAGTGTTAAGTGTTAAATGCAATATTGACAAGTAAATTTGTTCTCAAACCACAATTAAATTAAATTAAATTTGTTAAATTATAAATATATAAAAAAAAATCATTCATATTACTAAAGTACAATCCACCGAAACACTTAAAATTAAACTACAATGGCCTAATTAACCAAATTTATCCAAAAATCAAGGGACAAAATTGACAAATAATTTGAAAAAAAGGAGCAAAATAAAGTTTTCCTTTTCATTTTTATAAAATGGGAATAGAGCTGGCAGCAATTCTGTAAAATAAATAAAAAAGCAAATCTATTTACATCTATGAAGCCAATGTAATTTCTCTATTAATAATTAATTTCTTCTCCTAAAAAAAATTAAAAATTCAAAAGGTATAAATATATATTCTTAAAAAAAAAAAACCAATAAATGAAAAATACTATAATTTGAATTTACCAATTTGCCATTTCCTTAAACTTCAACATCAACTTGTTTCACACTTCCATTCCCATTCCCATTCCCATCTTGAATAGCTTGCCCATTTGTCCCGTTGACCACAGCACCACCAACTCCTTCTCCGCCACTTCCGCCACCGCCGCCACCACTTTTTTTCATGACACCCATTTTTACCAAAAGATCTTGGCACCAGTCCCCTACATGCAAAACTATGAATGTCCCAATTCCACCAATCAACCCATAGGCAATAGAATACGTCATTGGCGTTAAAATTAACGTGACAAAAGCCGGTATAGCTTGTCTCATATCATTCCACTCAATATCCACCACTGCCCTCATCATCAGCACACCCACCAAGATCAACGGCGGCCCCACCGCCCACGGCGGAATTGAAGCGAGTAACGGCGTGAAGAAAAACGCTAGGAAAAAATAAGCTGCCACTGTCAACGCTGTTAACCCTGTCCGCCCACCTTCACGGATACCCGTTGATGATTCTATAAACGCCGTTACTGGTGACGTGCCAAGTAATGACCCCACCACTATTGACGTGGCGTCTGACATAAATGCAAAATATTGACCTTCGAAATTACCATTTTGGTCCAAAAATCCAGCAAATCTTGCCATTGAATACAATGTACCGGTAGTGTCCAAAATGTCAACATACAAGAACGTGACCATTGCTTCCCAAAAATAACCTTTCCCTAAACTCTTGAAGCTCAGAGCGCCAGCTGTACTTTTGATGACGTGGATATCAACTACCTTCTTAAAATATTCATGGGCTGTATTCCCGGCCACCGTATCAGGAAACGCCGTTACGCTCGTGCCGCGGAACCACGAAACGGCCGTTACAAAAACGATGCCATATATAATTGCACCTTTCACGTTTTTCACTAAAAGATAGGCAATTATAACAAACCCAACGATCCCAAGCCATAACGTCGCGCTTTCCATACGGTTTCGTATACAATATATATCCCCTGAAACGGTGCCGCCTTGGAGCAAACTTACAGTGCCGTTAACTAACGTCGTTACTGGAGCCACCGTCACCCGCGATGACTCTGGACATCCGCCAAGTGTTACTAAAGTGGATGGACTGTACCCCACTAACCCGATTCCTTGGTTATTCTGTAACCCGATAAAAGCTAAGAAAAGCCCGATTCCGGCGGATGAACTGATTCGAACTGGTTTAGGAATGAGTTTTGCTAATTGTGCTCTTAACCCAATTGCAGAAATGGCTAAAAAGATTAAACCTTCCATGAAAACAGCTGTTAATGCACTTCCGTAAGAAACATTACCCGACCCGTGAAACCCGACTACTGTATAAGCAAAATAAGCATTTGTACCCATACCCGGAGCCAAAGCTAGAGGAAGATTAGCAAAAGCTCCCATTATTACACAGCCAATTAAGGAAGAAACTACAGTGGCTACGATCAGGTCTTTACGTACTTTATCTAAACAAGCAGCGTAACCCGGATTAACCGGATCGAACTTGCAAGAAATGTCGGGTTGGATGATTTTAAGAGATGGACCAGTACAATTAGCCAGTGGGATTGATGGGTTTGAACAGAGGGGTATACAGTCGGAAACAGAGCAAGGACCACCGCTGTCAGTGAGGATAGAGGCGTTGACGGCGAGAATGTAAGCCATAGTAAGAAACGTGGCAGTGCCGGCACGTAACTCGGTGGTGAAAGTTGAGTTCCGCTCAGTGAGTTTGAATCGTTTACCTATTCTTGACTTGGCTACATAGTTGTTTAACCTTGTTAATGGTTTTGGGTTTGGAGGAGAAGATCCAGCTTCCATGTCCATAGCCATGGCAAATAAAAAGATTGAAACTTTTTAGCTTTTGGATTAATGGGGTTTCCCTTTTTTGTCTTTCTCTGTATTGGGTATGTGTTTATATATATGTGTATATATATATATACACAGAGAGAGAGAAGAGAAAGAAATGGAAGAGGAAAGGGGAAGAAGAGAGATGAAGAAGAACAGAGAGGATAGAGATTCTAATGATGATGGGATCTAATTTTAATTAATTATATTTATATTACTATATAAATAAATTAATAAAATAAGTATTTTAAAAAAAAAAAAAAGTATCTTGTGTTGTGTTGGGTTTATATTTAGAAATGATGAATGAATCTTACTTTTATTTATTTAATTTAATTATTTTAAGAGGTTACATGAATGTGAACTACTATGAGCAGCTTTGGGAAATATTGACAAAACAAAACCTAATTCTATGACAAAATAACGTTAGATGATAATTTTAAGGTCAATTTTTGATAAAATTAAAGTCTAATATTTTGGGGTCATAGAAATTGACCGGCTTTGTGCCAATATTTTAGGGGAGAAAAAACAAAAAAAAATCTTGAATTTAATTTTTAAAAAAAATAAATCAAACTTAAAATACGTATAATTAGTTATACGTATATATATAATTTGAATTTATTAAAATTTAAACATTAATAAATATATGTAATTAGAAGGGTAATTAACGTAGGATTAGAGTTATAATAATGTTGAAAAACGTGGGGAAGTGTATAGTATAGGTTTCGTAGATGGAAGTGGGAAAAAATGAAGATGAAGATGGAGAAGTAGTAGCCAACTTTGTGGGCAATATGAGACGTTGACAATTCACACTTCGCTAGGGTTGACTTCCCACCTAAGAAATTCAATTTTTGACTTTTTTATTACTCATTTTTATTTTATTTTAGAGCCTTTCATTTTCAATACAAAAATAGTGCAACTTGATTCACATTACTTTCATTTTAATTTTAGGGGGAAATGCATTATTTATTATCATTATAGTTATTTATTTATCACTATAATATAATTTATTTTAGGTATTTAGTAAATTTTAAATTTTGCAGTTAATAGTAATTTGGAAACTTAGTCAACTAATTATTCTATCTTTTTTTTAAACAGTGACTAGTTATTTTATCGGTTCTTATTTGAAATGTTAATTACAATTACTAGCAAAAATGATTGTTCAATAATCGTTATACGATTCAATTTATTAATACTAATATATAAAAGTTAGTTATTTATTATTTTATTATCATTTTTAATATAAAGTTAAGCTATTTTTATGATATCAAACTAGATTCACTTAATTTTTTTAGATAACTTTCATTATTTTTTTTACCAATTATTAATTTTTTTTTAAAAATCAATTGAAATAGTTTTTATATATAAAATATAATTAATTATAAAACCAACCATTTTATTCAACTATATATATATATATAGTATAGTATAAAATCAATAATTTGCATGAATTATATGGATATGCAAATTGTATAATATTTTAATAAATGAAAAAAAAAAGAATATTCTTGAGCTTGGGATAAAATGAGAAGTGTGCCTGAATTCAAGGATCTGGTAGATGATTCCAATTTGCAAGTTGGTTTTTTTGGTGATTAGTTATTAGTTGAAAAGGTTTTGGTCTGTAAATCCAAGCTGTCAATGTTTTTGCTTTTGCTTAAGTTCAACTGCCTTATTTTATGGGTCAAACATTTCTGTTTTTCCTTAATTTTCAATTTCATGTTTCTTAATTTTAATTATGCCCTCACTCACATCATAATTATATATACTAATACAAATTATTAATCACTTACATTGTATCATTACAACATTAATTAATAAGTCTTAATATTCCCAAATCATTAGTATTTGTTTTTCAAACAATATGTATTTACAACTCTAAGTAATGTATTCATTAAGTGCTATGTATGTAACAATCTTTACTTATGCATGTAATGACGTCGGAACGGTGTGACGTCGGAACGATATAAGTTAAGATTTGGGGTGTCACAATGTATTTTGTTGTTGTTTTTTTTTTAATTATTTGTATGTATATCTATTGTTTATAAAACAAGTTTATATATATATAGAAAAAAATGCTAATAAACTTAATTATATAAGTTAAATTTTCAATATATATATATTACCCAAAAGCCACCCAACATGTGCAACCCACATGCCATACAATATAATTGAAGAAACTGAAAAAAGGGCAACAACTTCACGAGACTATGTGTCCTAATTGGGAAGACATTGTCCTCTATAATATTGAATGCCTCTATCTTCTAGTACAACTACATTAACCATAACTTGCCAAATTATTTTCTCATTTTTCCTATTGCAAATGACCATCAACTAATCATTTTCAAGGTTCTTTGTCCTTCATTCTAGCCGACTAGGCGACAGAGCAATCTATCCATGTGCCAAATCGACGGAGGAAATGGAGTTTGGAGGAATCGAACTCAGAACCTATATTTATCACACGAGTAGATGTTTACTTGAATCTTGATGGACCTTATCCTATTTCTTTTTATCTTGCTTTTGGTTAAATAAATATACCTACCAACCACTCCATATCCATTATGGTCCATGTTGAATTCAAAGGAGCAATATTACTTACTTCTCAATATAAATTAATTTGTTTGACAAAATTATTTATTTATTTATGGATGGAGTAATTATTTAAATTTTTTCAATAAACACTAAATGCTTTGACAAGACGTTCTAAAAAAATTGTTTATGCATATTTTTTCCTTCTTTTTAGATCTTATAATCGATAATTTTATGTTATGAAAATAATCATTCTTAATTGTAACTAAATATGAACGCTAATATAAATACCAGCTATCAGCTATCAATTGTCTGTTTAATTTCTATACCATTACCCTAATTGTGATCATTTCAAGAGCATCACCTAACCACTCAAATTGGGATATTTATGTTAGGTGATGTTTATATATATATATATATATATATATATATATATATATATATATATATATGTATATGGCACTAACACCTTAACATGCAAGAAAGATATATAAAAAAAAAAAAACCCAAAAATCACAATCATAATTATCTCTATATTGATTGGGCCATTTTACACTTTCCAAGGACTTAGTTTATCTATAATAGCTAGCAAGTGACTATCTTTTTCAATCTTGAAGGATTGAAATGCAAATAAAAGAGAAAAAAATTAGTTTAAATTTCATTATTTCACAATAAAATTGACATATGCATGCTTTGTTTGGGCCCATTTTTTCATCTTTTGCCCACTTGATCTTCATAATGATCATTTTCCTACATTTATTATTATTATTTGATTAATTTTAATGTTCCACTTAAACATTACTTAAGTGGCTAAATACATATTAATTAATTGCTTTATTTTATTACTTATTTATGTTTTTTTTTTCTTCTTCCTCAATCATAATGGTCTTTTACTGAAGCCCATATCTTGATCATTATTATTTATTTTTTAGACAAAAAGTTAATGAAATATGTAGTTCAAATGATGATAAAAATAAGATTAATCAATCAAAAAAAATCATGATTTGATTAATTTGGCCCACAATTTTTAATTTATAAGACTTGAATGGTCCAGAAGCATAGACAAATCTTTTTTCCTCCACTAAATATATATATACATAAATAAATCTTATAAATAGTTTTTATTTTATTTTTGATCAATTTATTTATTTATTTTGCTAATTTAATTTTATTTTTCTTAGTGAAAGGTGATGTGAGGTGAAAGTACAAGTCTATTCAAGCTAATTCATCTCTCTCTTTTGTTTGCCCATTTGTTGGGTAAGGGCATAAAAAAGATCCCAACTTCCTTTTCTTTCCTTTTTCCTTATTGTATGGATTATTATTAGTTCCTTTTTCCTATGTATTAAGGTTCCTTTTCACTCCAAAGGAGCCCTCATTAATGTGTCCTTTGTGTTTTTTCCCCAACCAAGATAGATATTTTGATTCCTAACTTTAATCGACGGAGACTTTTTCATATAGATTTTAGTATTTTGATCGATTGAGGAGTTTCAAAAGCGAGTAATTAGTAGATACGAATAGTTTTAACTTAATATATCAGATGCATTTAAATGTTTATACATTAGAATCAGATAAATTTTCACTGTACAGACATGATATTATAATAACAAATTTAGCTTAAGCATTTCACTTAATTGTAATATTTTATCGTTAATAATGCGGTTGGTGTAAAACTATTATTTAAACCAGTCAATTTGCAGAATAATGCCAAGATACGTACATATACTTAGATGTAACAACTCATTGATATTGATATGTTTTTTCTTTTAGTAATGTACACTAACCAAAATTAAGAATCTTTTGATTGATGTTAAAGGCACCAAATGGAGGTATAGTATATCAAGTTATTTAGGGCAAGAATTAGTGAAGGATTAGTACTCTAAAAAATCACATATTAGTAGCCATATATAAGAAGGCATGAAGGACCCACAATTTTGTTCTAAGACAAGTGGCCAAATTTTATGGTTACCCTTTAAATTTTAGGGTATAAAATGGGTTGGAAGGAAGGAAAGAAAAAGGCAAAAGAGTATATATATAAGAATTGATTGTATGATTACAAAAATATATATAAAAATGCACATAAATGAAGATTAGTCATGTCTATATATATAAAAAAGATGATTAAGGGATGCTTTAAGCTAAGTGGAAACACATATCTAATGTAGATTGGAGACAATTTAGGATGGATGTATTAGTTCCATTTCACTTCTAATTTGTCTGAATGGGACAAGAAGAGAACAAGTCTTTTGTATTATTCTATGATTAAGATTTAAACATTTTGTGACATGTGGGCTCTTCATTGCTTGCTTTGCTTTTATAAATATTAAATTAAAAGATTATAGGTCTAATCAAGTAGTAATTACTAGGGAAAAAAAGATTAAGATATAATTAAGTTTGGGGTATCTTATGTGCCCTTAGAATAGCAATCTAACCTTATGTATTTCTAACCCATATTAAGAAATGCAGAAGCTATTAGAATTATGCAAATGCTATGAGAGTCTTAGGAGATGATGTGGATGCTTTTCAAAGTAGGTGTTAAAATATGTTAAGTGGACAGAAAAATGGACAAAATTGAAATGGTGGACAAATTTACGCATACATCTTATGCGAACTATTAATGATCATTAATAGTTCGCATACATCTTATGCAAATTTTTAATAGTTCGCATACTTTTTATGCGAACTATTACGTTAATCACGCTGTTTCCCGTTGCAAGTTCGCATACGAGTTATACGAACTTGTATCAAAATAATGAAAAAAATAACTTCGCATACAACTTATGCGAATTACAGTAGTTCGTATATATGTTATGCGAAAACCGTATTTCATGTCCACTTTCACAATTTAAACACTCTTTTTGTAAATCAATCGGATGATATTGAAGGAATATTCAAAAGACATTGTTAGCTTAATTAGGTAAGAGAAATATGGCAGGCAAGTTAAAAATGGTGGACCTTGATTAATTTCCCTAAAATGGAAAAAAATGGTGATCAACAGCTGTTTGACATAAGTAATACTAATGATGTGGTTTCCACTTAGATTATGGTCAAGCCTCTAATTAACCTCACTACCATAGAATATGGTTCTCTTTCTTTTCTCCTATCAAATCCATTAATCTTTCACTTGAATAATAGAACCTCCATTTTCAAGCAAATCATGATTTCAATCTATCAACTTTGACATAAATTAAGAATAATGAATGAAAGGTTGCATTTTGATGGGCTCAAACAACTCTTGTCGATCATTATTAGTTCAGATGTCATAAATTCTGGTTTTTCCTGATAGATTGGTTCATATTCGAATGAAATGTTGCATGTTCATTACCCAAACAATGTCCTTAAGGGCTGGCCTTAGGCCTTCTTCTAAAACTTGCATATATTCCAATGTATCACCACTAGATTTCTTCATTTCTCCCAGATGAAAAGATGGAGTAATTTCATTGACCCTCCATCTCTTTTCTCAACTTCTAGCCTCAAATTCTTTGCTGTATCTTCTAGCTTAGATACAATAGTTGAGGCAGTGTGCATAGAAGTTATCCTTGTAACTTGGGGTGAAAAACCAGACAAATCAAACCCATTTGAAAGAGAATTTATATCAAAAGCATTTAAACTTGTGGGTTTCCCTAACTCTTTCTTGTGATCTTCAAGAAAGCTAGAAGTAGTTTTAGTATCTTCAAAAAGGCCTAAACTTGCAACATCACCCGCAAAAGTTTCAAACTTTTTCACTTCATTTTTGGTTTGAAGTGATTTGGAATAACCTTTTCTTAACCAAGAAGTTTCCATGATTTTGTTCGATGGAAATCTGAGTAGACGGGTTAGGATTGAGCATTTTCCCCACGAGTCTGCGTACTTCTGGCGAAAACCAATTGGGGAACTTATACTCTGCTTTGCTGATTTTCCTATACAACATAATTAGATTTGCATCACGAAATGGGGGGTATCCAGCTAAACAAGATCACCCCACATGACCAAATGTCGGCTTTCACGCCAGAATAGCCTTTTCTACTTTCAGGAGATACGCAGGAGTACCACAAGTTGTGTGAAGCCAACCATCTTGACAATTCGCATCAACAAGCACACTCAATCCAAAATCTGAAACTTTCAAGACTCATTTTCATCCAATAGTAGGTTTTCGGGCTTCAAATCTTGGTCATACACACCTCTGCTATGACAAAAATCAACTGCACTTATAAGCTGATGAAACTAGTTTCTAGCTAAATCTTCCTTTGCTACCTTCTTGAAAAGCTCACCGCCTTTCGTGTATTCTATAGCGAAGTAAATCTTGGATTTAGAGGCCATAACTTCATAAAGCTGCAACACATTCAGATGCTTAACGAGTTTCATAATCGATATTTCTCTCTTCAGAATCTTTTCCTTGTCATCAATAACCTTAATAGCTACACTTTGACCTGTTTTAAGGTTTCTTTCATAGTAAACCTTAGCAAAGTTTCCTTGTCCTAACGATCTACCAAAATCATACCTATGCATCAACACATTCCCTTTTCGATCCATTTTTCCGATAAGTTTCAAATCTTGCGAAATAATTCAGCAATAATCATCATATCCCACCTCTATAAGGTTGGATTATGATCGGTTGAAAAGCTGAAATTTGTTTTCTCACTCTCCATAGAAACAATTCAGTAGAGACCAAACACATTTTTCTGCATTATTTTGTATCTTTTCTGTACTAATCACCCAACCAAAATACCTAACAATAGAGCAACAATCTGGCAAGAAGTAACAAAGATAACAATATCAAATAACAGCAGAAAACAATATTTAGGTAAATAATTTAATCAATATTTAGGTAAACAATATTTCCAAGAATATGGGAAAAAGATTCAACATTCCAAGTATTCTCTATAAACATTCAGAAAACTAATTAACCAGAACAATAACAGAAACTCTAAAAAGATTCAAGAAAGCATTACCTTTGAAGGAAAGAAAGAGCCCTCCAAGAAAATAGTAGCATTCAAGAGAAATGAGAAAAAGAGAAAAGGAGATGAAAAGAAACAAAAATCAATATATTTATATTAAAGGGTAAATCTTATTTTTGGCCAATTCTAAATAATAATTAGCCTATATATATTATATAATGTGAGATTAGGTGGAAGAGATCAATTTCTTTACAATGAAATTGGCCAGCTACCAATAAATTAA
Source organism: Croton setiger (assembly GCA_948099555.1). NCBI lineage: Eukaryota > Viridiplantae > Streptophyta > Magnoliopsida > Malpighiales > Euphorbiaceae > Croton > Croton setiger. Next base: position 16,514 of record CANUEY010108791.1, read on the forward strand.
AAGGTCAACAGCTAACAGGTCATTGTTGGGTCCAGATTTTTGCAACTGGTTTTGAGTCATTTCTTGTTGTTTGAGATGGGTTCAAAGTTTAAACCTTTGAGATCTTTAAAACCCATTAAAAATGCAAAAAAACCAGCCATGAAAATTTGCTTCAAATTATTTTTTAAAATAAATGGAATTTCAGTGAAGTTTCATTTTGAAGTTGTTCTTTCTTCCTGAATTTCCAGCCTTATACATCAAGCTCAGTCGTTAATTAGAAGGGATTGGTGCATTCATGTTAGTCATAACTATAGAGACTACTCAGGTCGCGGATTGGCTTGCGATCGTCATGCTCTTTGCGATGGTCATTCTCTGAGGAGTGGTGGTTCCAGATGAGCAGTCAGGTCCTGATGCTGTGGGCTCAGCTAGAAAGTGGTTTAGGTTTGGTTCTTGTATTTTCAATCCAAGATGCTCAACCTTAAACATCTACTAATACCCAAATTAAAGGGAAAAGAATAATTATTGAACACAGAGACATGATTGCATATAATCTGTTGAGCATTTGCCAATGCAGCTGTCCAAATATGAGCCATCATAAACTTCATGCGAGCAATTGTCCTTTCAAGACAAGTAGGGTTTCAATGAAATGTAAAGCTCTAGTCATGTTCTATTTTTGGGAACACCAACCATTGTATTAAAAAGCTACAGTCTTCTCTGATCAATAATCATCTTTCGTAAAAATTTAACTGTTTTCGGTTATTTTAGGAGCATTTTTAGTGTAGCTAAGCTGATGGAATCAAATTGAAGTGTCAACTGCATGAAACAACTAAATCAAATGCGCTCTAAGTTTAATGAAACAATAAGAGATTAATGTCTCATAAAATGTTCAAGGAACCTCCAGATGCTTCGCTATCAAACACTACTTGAAAAATTACTGTGGAAGAAGGCCTAACTCTCAAAGTTTCTTTTGTACAATATATGCAAGGGCAAATGATGACAATGATCGTCATGAAACAAACATCAGATTCAATTTAAGAACTAAGTCAGTTTAAAAGAAAAAATTAAGAACTAAGGACTAGGAAATATAGAGGAAAAGGGCTAATTGAGTGATGACACAAAAATAATTTAAGGGGAAATATCAACTTAGCATAATCTTTAGTATCTAATTCCTTTAGCAACCTCGAAAAAATGAGCAACATTCTCCTCTGGTGTGCCTACAACAATTCCATGACCAAGGTTCAGTATATGTTTCCGGTTACCGGCTTTTTTCACAACATCATGTATCCGGTTAGTGATGAACTCCTTTGAGCCAAAAAGGACGCCGGGGTCTACATTTCCTTGAACCGCCATGTCCAGTCCCAATCGCCTCCTACCTTCAGCCATATCAACTGTCCAATCCAAGCTAACTACATCTACATTAGTTAAAGCTAACCTCTCAAGTAAACCACCGGACCCACTTGCATAAAGGATTATTGGCAGGGTTGGATGCATCTCTTTCACTGTATCTACAATCTGCTTCAAGTATGGAAGACTGAACTCCTCAAAATCAACAGGACTAAGCTCTGTAGCCCATGAGTCAAAGATTTGAACAGCTTGAGCTCCATTGTCGGCTTGATATTGAATGTACCTTGCCATGGAAGTTGTGAATTTCTGAAGCAGTGCATGAAGAACCTGCAGAAGCAGCGAAAGAATGGTGAAATATATGGCCAATAATGGAGATTAGCAGAAGCATATACCTTGGGTTCTGAGAAAGCCATTTTCTTTATTTTTGTGAAGTGCTTCGATGAACTGCCTTCAACACAATATGATGCCAGAGTGAAAGGAGCACCAACAAAACCAAGAACAGCAGCTTTGTTATCCACCTGAGAGAAAAAGACAACAAAAATACATAAGATTTTAGTGGATTTAGTGAGAACCAATATAGCATTCATAGAAAAATCGCCAGTTTCACTTGACTTCTTAAAAACAACTCTCTATTTGTAAATAGAAGGGTACAAACATGTCAAGTCCTTTTGGATAGTAATAAAAAGAAAATGCAATTAAAACTAGATCACACATAGGCAACAAATTCAAAGGTGAGAAGTATATAAACATGATGACTAAAGAAACCTCACAGAAAACAGGAGATTATCCAGCAAAATGCAAGTTCGGTTTGGTTCTTTGCTTCCAAGTTTCCAAAGAATTATCAGTGTTTATTTGATTTGATTCTACTATTTCCTTGGAACATGACATGAATCAATCATAACAGGATTTTTAATCATAAGCGGTACCTCTCTTCGCAGGATTGTTAATGATTCTCCGACATATGGAACTGACTCCTCGGGAACAAATTCCCTCACTTGATCAACATCAGCAGCCGTTCGTAAAGGATTGAATATGACAGGGCCCTTACCTTTTACAATGTCAAAAGGTATATTCATGCCAGAAAGTGGGGTTAGAATATCTGAGAATAAAATTACCTGGCACAACAGTCATAAGTTAATAAGACTTCCCGCTCATTTCATTTGTTGAATATAGAATTACAAGTTCAAAGAATTTGACTTACCCCATCTGGCTTGAAGACATTCCAAGGCTGTAGAGAAATTTCCACCACAAGATCTACGTTTTCTGATCTTTCACGAAATGATGGATACTTTTCGCAAATGATTTGGTAACTCTGCCATAAGAAGAAGAAATGAATGAGATACAAGTTAATATAATATATAAGCATGCCTAAATTTGTTAGCAGAAACATACAAGCAATCCTCTTTTCTGAGAGATGAACAAATCAAAGATAATGAAAGTTTTTCTGATAGAGCAGATATATAAATCAACATAATATGCCTAATGTTGACATAAGCAAAATATGAGGCTTATAAGCCACAGCATATACAGTGCTTGATCTAACAAAGCAGAATACCATAAATATGGAATTTCTCTTCACTTACAAAACCAATTTCGTTCTTAGACGACAGCAATATCCTTATAGAAGTCAATAAATCTATTGTAGACCAAGTTCAACAGCGTTAAAACTTAAAAGGCCAAAATACGCGATCAATCATCTACTTGAAAAAGATAACTGAAGCAAGGCAAATTACAACAGAAGGGAAAGTATAAGAAAACTGCAGCTGCAGAGACCTGCCTTCATGTACCTCCCAGCTTGTCTCATAAGCCAAACTGGAGGTCTTTCAACATTTTCTCCTCTAACAGCATTAAGCAACAAGGGTTCAGATACAGCAGCAGCTTTTGGTTCCACCACAGTACCTGGATGAAAAATTAATGAGCTCAAGACCTTAAATAAAAATCAGAACTTGCCCACAAAAAAAGACAACCAATTCCAATGAGTCAACAATCACAACGAAAATGAGATTACTTCTATCATTTATTATTAGCACCAGCTGATGAAATTCAGATTTCAATATTGCACAAATTGAACCAAAAATTAAATTCAAGATTCCACAAGATAAAAGCTTACTGTACGCTAAAAAAGTGGAGATAAGCTCGAATTAAGCTATAACAAAATTTAATTCCAAAAGGATACTGTTTGGTTGCCAAGAAAATACGGAAAAGTCAATAATTCAGTTTCCAGATGAGAAAATCAGCTTTGAATTTCAGAATTTAATAAGCAACTAATAAACCATTTTACAAATTAAAACAGAAGTTACCTGGAAGAGAGGAGCAGACAACTGTAGGCTTGGGTACTGATTTCCGATGAGAAGATGAGGAAAGAGCAGAGAAAGAATAGATAGAGCTAATGCTACAAATGCAAGACATTAATCCTGTTTTTAAGGATAAACCCTTTTCAGATTTAGATTCAAAGCTTCAAACTTTGAAGTTTTCTATCTATCCTAGCTTAGCTGATCCTCAAAAGTTTTCTGTTTGCATCTCTGTTTTTTCTTCTCTCTCTCTGACCTCTTTGCGCTCAGGTTATGAAAGGGTCTTTGCATTTGCTGGTTGGGCCTTTCATAGATAGAGAGATAAGGGTCTTGTTCAATTGGGCAAATTACATAATCTATATTTCTGTTTTCTTATGCCATGTCATCATTTCATTAGACTACGAAGGGCCAAACTTCATTTGTTTCCTTAATGTCGTAATTTGATTTTATGACTTGTATTGGGTGCCCCTTAAAAAAAACTATAATTCTTTATGAACGTCAAAATGATTCAAAATCGTTAATTTCTTTAGTTTTGCTCTAAATGAGGGAGTATATACGATGAGCTCCCCGGTTGATGAGCTCCCCGGTTGTGAGCAGCAGTCAAATAATGAGCTGCATGCATCATACAAGGAAACCGATTGCCTCATGTTAGGCAGATTTTAGAACTCCAACCCTATGAGGAGGCATTATTTTGGATTTAACCATCTGGTCCATATCAGATGTCTTATCCATGTCAAGCTTCAAGTCGTTCCATTTTCTATTCAAACCCTCCAATTTATCATCATTCAACCACACCATGTGCAGAGCTCCATGGATGAATATCCCTGCTTGACAGGAACCAATAACATCAAAGTTGGAATCTTTTTTTTCTGGCAGAGTATTAGATTTCAAGAAAAAAACGCACACTTTTTCATCTGCGCAATTCCCAAATTGTATCACTTTATAATCATCTGTAGCAAAATCATACCCAAATCCATGAAAGCATAATTCAAAGTGAACATATTTGGATTTGGATCAGATTCAGAAGCCAAAAAATCCCATGAAACTTGGGATTATTATAATGACATATATATAGGATTAAATTAAATTAGGAATTTTCATAAATTTGTTTTAACGATTTAGTTCGGTAAAATGCTTTCCCTGAATTGCTAAAACAACCACTCAACAAGAAATTGAGCTCTTAAATAAACTTTTAGATACTAATATTCCAACAATATGGGGATTGACATCAGAATCTGCAGAACTCTTGAGTTATTGTACAATCATCACATAAGAATGTGAACTATAAATCCGGTAAGAAATTTAAAAGGAAGAATGAATAAGAAATCAGAAAATGGTGTCAATTGTTAGCTTTCTTTTTGGAGGAGATTTCTCTATAATCTGCTTTTGTCGGTCCATAAAACCAGTACCCTTGTTAGCAAATAATCTCCTAAGGTTTATCACTGACAGTTCATTGAAGCTACCAACAGCCAGATCAGCTTGCACCAATTCATACCTGCGAATATATGGAAAAAAGCCGTAAACTTTAAATAACAAATCCAGTGATATGTAAATGTGGGAAGTACGTACGCAGGATGAGTGCCAATCAATGCCACAGCCATCATAGTACAGTTGTGAGCAGCAGTTATGCCTCTCGGATCATCCTCAAACACCACGCATTTGGATGGTTTCCGATCTAGCTGCAACCAATTTATGCAACAAGTTCAAAACAAAGCAAATCAAAGGATGAACTAGAAAAAGTTAGCATTTTCTATAAAGGGTAATTTATCCATCCGAACTTTATGTTTCATCCTTTCTTTAAACTCAAATAACAACACCACTACTAGTGTCTTTTCTTTTGACATGTGTAGTTCATTATTTGACTCAGCGTGAATTTCTCTTGTACCTCTCATACTTGATTTTATGATATCTGTGAGTCCATTTCTGAAATCTTATCCAATAATGGCCACTCGTACATCCATTTCCCACAAAACGAAGGATTAGCTGATTGAAGCTCACAACTCGCAAGTTCTCTCTCATACCCTATATCAATCTCGTGGCCCCTTTCATTCTTAAACAAATCTGTTGCAGTAGTTTCATTGCTCTCTTATCTTTCTGAAAACTTACACCATGCTATTATCTATAATATATATGTTACTGCATAAAGATATGTGCCAAAAAGTTACTATTAACTGCGACAGCTTTCTAGAACCAATGATAGAATACAGGAGGCACATTACAACTTTAGTGACCTGAGCTTAATAGTCAACTGTTTCTCCTTAAAGAATACTTTGTTGTGCCAAAGCATACCCAGATCAATTAAATCAAATTTCAATTGAACTAAAATCAGCTGCTGAAGACGTAAAGAGAATAAACAAAATTGCTAGCTAACAATTTTAGGATTCAAAGTCAAGTTCGGATGTGAAAAATTACATTTAAACAGAGATATTGAAAAACTGTTCTAGTCCATACCTTCATAGCAGCAGAGAGAAATCTATGAGCTATAGACTCCATGCCATCTTCCTCGGACACTATTGCCTGAAATAAAAAGTTTTAGTCAGTTGCAACCCACCAGAATTTGAGATATTAACCAAAATCTAACCAATCTAATGTAGCTGGTAAATGCAGAAAGTAATCATCCATGTATATTGACCTGAAAATATTTTTTAAGCCCCAGGCGCTCCAAGGCACTCATCATGTTAACCCGATCAAGACTTGAAACAACAGCACAGGGAATACGAGCTCTAGCTACAGCATCCAGCCATTCTTCCAGGCCCACAATCGGTTCTCTAAGCTGAAATAAGAAAACTTGAGGGAGTTAATTTTTGTAGAATAATGCAAAAATATATCAGCTGTAAAATCAGCAGAAAAGGGCCTCACTTCGAGCAGATGATCATGGTACAATTGCGATAGTCTCAACTTCAATCGGTCCACTTCATTTTCTGCTTTCGCCCATCTCAATACCTGAAATAATATTGCCAAAAGTTTCAGGTGAGCTGTAGCTTCCAAAAGAACTATAATTACTACCATAATACTGCAAAAATATCATAGGTTCACCCTCTTTCATTTTCAGTTCTGTCATTTCCCATTTTCTTTCATTGTAGGAAGCAGAACTGCTTAAATGTCAAAAAGAATGATAGAAAAGGAAAAATGTGGCTGTTTGGCATGGCCTCAAAACAGCTTTGAACACTTTTTCACATAAAGGCAGTCATTTACATGTTTGTCTGGGCTTTTTTGTTTAAGCTTTTAAGCTGTTTTTATACAAGCAGCAAAGTGTGCTTTTTAATAATTGATTTTTAAAAGCCAAAAAGAGAAAAGAAAAATAATGCCAAGCACCCTCATAATATAATCTCATATAGATATAAGCTCAAGCAATCTAACCAACTAAAGTCTTCATACTTCCTTCCTTTTGTTAAAAATTCTTCAAGGGTTTTATTCAAAGCGTACAATAAAAAACTTCAAGAATTTTCTAATCAAATGACAAAATGCAGAAAAATTCTAGCACCATACATTTCTAAAGGAAAATATGACAGAGATCACAAATACTAAAATGACAAAAGATTCAAACCTTACGCAACACATGATCAGCACCTTCATATAGAATCAGTCTTTGCACATGTCCTCCTCCTGGAATTTCTTTTTCTGAAAAAGAACCAAATAAAAATCATGATCAAGTCCCTTAATCAAAAGAAGCACAATTTGCTGCCATATATTAGTTACAAATATAATAGAACAGAAACAAAGGACATATAGGCAAAACAACTAGTTTTAGTTTGAGCTTAAGGCTTAATTGCTTTTTAAATTCATAAATTTGCATAAAATTTATATTCACTCTCACTTCTTCTGTACGAGGTTTAACACAAGGTAAAAGGTAAGTTCTGCCTATTGGTCACTGCTACAAGAATTTTCGTAACTACCAAGCTAAGACAGAAAACAGGTGGATAGAAAAGGAAAAACAATGGTACATACTCTCTTCAGTTGCAAGCTGCCTCCACACATTGAACTTCATAGCACGAGTATCCACCTGAAACAGATTAGGCATACAATTGGATGGGAACTGAATATGCCTGACATTTGTAATGTGAAATTACAGTAAATTTTTGACAATGCATTGCCCACCAAAACCTTATTTTCCTTAAACTTCCTCAAGCATTAAACATCATTTATTCGCACATAAGAATACACCAATGCATTATGTAATGCAATGTCCTGCATGCCATTCAATCGAAAATTTCACAATCACAACATTTCTAAAACAAAAACTATGAATTCCCTCCTCCATAAAAATGTCAAACATAGAAATTATTCACTAGAATAAAAAGAACATAAAAATAATACAAACTATCACATAAATCGGTAAAAACAGAATATAAAGTATAAATTGATTGAAAACCACTAAGACTTATCACAATGCATTCCTCAAATCAAAAGCATGATTGGTGAATATTCCCTATGGCAATGCCCCTTTGAGCCTCGTTGAAGGTGTACAGCTCATGTCTCTTGATTTAAAATGAGAATTCAATTGAGTTTGAAGGTATATAATTTCAACCATTTTAAATTTAAAGTATATATATATATATCAATCAAGTCATCAAGACACAAAAACTCTTGTTTCTCATTGTCTCATATAAACCCTTCCGAAACACAACATGGCAGAATTGAGAATTTACCACGACATTGTCCCAAGAGAAAATAAGACCATAAGCTTCATCTGGTTTCATGGCATAGCGTATCCGTTTAAGAAAACCTTCTTGCAGTCTATCATTCAAAAAATCCTGATCGAAAAATAGCCAAAAAAAAAAAAAAAGAAAAGAAAAACCATTTAACTCATAAACTATGTTAATCAAGCACCAAAAACCAAATTCAATTCAATGAAAATAGAAAGTCATAAGCCTCACCACATCAACCTTCAAAGGTCCATCTTGTCTAAACGTCTCAAACCCTTCTCCATATTCAGCTCCAATAGCCTAATAAGTACCAAAAAAAAAACATACCGAATTCAAAATCTTCATAACATAAACAAATCAAAACCAATAAAGACAACAACTTTTAGAATACCCAACGAACAAATAACCAAAAAGTTCACCTCTTGCATGAATAGCTTGTTGGGAATGACAGGAAGCCCATTATTAGAACCGTTTTCCTCGAACCCATAACAGCTTCTAACCACCAAACGATTCTTTACCTTCAATTTCTGCTGAATCATTACAAAAATAACAAAAGATTACAACTTTAGCAGGCAAATATCTAGAAAAGAGAGCAGGTGAGGGAAAAGGCATACCGATAAGCTGAGCTTAGAAGGGAAAAAATGATAAGAAAGGCGAGAAGAAGGAGAAGAAGATGATAGCAGCAGAGAAGAAGAGCTTGTAAAATTGCTGCAGCTACACTCCATAATCTTTTTCTCTGTTAATAATCAAATTTGCAAAACTAAAAATAAAGATAAAACCAGACTAGACCAGACCACAAGTCCTGTGTAGAGAGAGTAGAAGAAGCTCGGTTCTTTCTTTCATTTTCATTTTTTTGCCCCTTTTTTTGTCACTATTTGCAAATAAATACTTTCTGTAAATAGATAAAATAAATATCTAGAAAAAATAGATAAAATAAATAAAAATAAGTCTAATTTTAATTTCATTATTATACTTTGACAATACAATTATTATACTAAACATAGTAACTAATTTAATTTAAAAAAATTGAAGTAATTAAATTACATTATTAGTAACTCCCAAAAATATTATATTATTAGTAAAAAAATTTTAATCTATCCATTCGATATTTATCAATTAATACAAATATTTTTTAATTTCGCAAAATATTTATTTCAGACTCAATATGATTAAGTTATAATATCTCGTAATTAAAACATTAAATGATGATAGCTTATTGTAAGAAAATAAATATAATTATGTCTGAAATAATATTATAAATAGCAGTTTTGATCTATATAGTAAAATATATTGTCGGACCAACAATATAGTATTGGTGTCACGTGTATTTCCATGTTATTGGAAGTCAAAATTGTTAGGTTGTAGGTAGAACAAGTAAAGATCATCAACAAATTAGCAGTTTGTTTCTTAATAAAACCTTTTTGGTTTAGTTTAGTTTAGATTAGGATTAGTTTAACCTTAAAAATAAATTAGATAAGTTAACCTATAAATGTGTAAAACAGTATAATTACATTAGCCTAACTTAAACAATATGTTTTGGTTTGAGCTATTAAGTCTAGTTATCGGGTAATTCAAACCCTCTAAACCTTGATGTTTGAACTATTGTCAGACCAAAATTGGACCTATCGAAACCATTCGGAAATAAGCTTGGGAAATTTAGATGGGAAAGAATGAAGCGCAACGAAAGTATGCGATAAGTAAAGAATAATAAAGTAAAATAATAATAAAGTAGCACAAAATTTAATGTAGTTTATCTCACAATCAATTTGGACTACAACAACGGGCGAAACACCGAATTGATCTTCCACTCACACACAAGCTCTCTTTACAATTGATTGCTTGAACTGGAATGGGATAAATGACAAGCTTCTTCTCTTGCTATTTATAAGAGAAGATGGTGTGATTAACAATTAACAATTATTTCAAATCATAAACCATTTTGAATCAATGATTAGCACATGATTCAATTTCAAACCAAACCTTATTTTTCATTTACAAAATGAAGGTTAGACCAACCAAAATAATCGGTTTTCAAACCATCCCCAAACCAAATCTGTCACCTATCAAATTGGTTCAAAAATTTAGCTGTGAACTATCAATTCATCAAACGTGACAAAATCTAAAAACACTGCATTAAAATCCGATTTGAATAACTAATAGAACAAAATCAAACCGAATCAACCCATTTTCAATCAGAGTTTACAATTGGAAGCAATATGGACAAAAATAAACAAAGCTTCCTTTCAAGCACTATCCCTTTTTGTACCCCCCAAAAATAACATTTTCTAGAGCATATATATATATATAGGAGCTAGCTTTGGTTAGAAATCTAAAATTCCTAGACTTACTATACAAATACAATAGCCAAAATGACTTGCCCTCTTCTTTAGGTCTACTTGGAACTTTTCCAAGATCCCTCCACCATTTTCCTGCAACAAGATTTCAGATTATACTAATTAATGCACAATGATCCGGTAAAAGAACATCCAAATTGAAAATGTTTTACTTAGAAAACTGTACTAGTGGAATGTAATAGCAATTGTTTTGAAAGAAACGTTTTATTACATCGTAAACATAGTGGGTGTTTGACATTACTTGTGCTTTTTTTCTTTTAACTTTTATAAAGTAATTATATAGAAAAAAACTTAAAAGCAAACAGAAAAAAAGATTAATTTTTTAAAAAATGTCAGACCCCTCATAATCCGATCAAGGATTAAGAAATATAAATAATTATGTTTGCTAGAAGAGAAATATTGTAAGGAAATGGGAGAGATACCATTGCCAAGAGTCTAAGCTTGCAAATGGGCAGCAACTACAATTCTCAGAACCATCGATGGGACTGTCAAATGGACCAAATTATTATATAATCAAAAGATTACTTGTAGAAGTAACATAAAAATATGTTTTGAAAAAGTAAAGGCTCATTGAAAGTAGGCATACTGAATTTTTTTGTCCTTTCTACTTCTAGAATTTGAATCTGCCTCATCATCTTCCTACAAACAATTATAGTCACTGTTTCAATCTTCCAATCCCCAAACAAAGTTCAGTAAGGCATTACACCAGAACGTAATCACCATTATATTGCATTTCTACTTGGAGAACATAAAATATAAAGATGCAAAATATTAAACCAGAATTTAAAAAATAACCCAATTACCTTTTCAAAATAATAAGCAGTCTCTTTGATCATCTTTACATTATAAGCTAAATTCAATTCTGCCTCTTTAGTTATAAATGGCTTTCTCTCCTAAGAGACATTAACAAATTACAACAATCAAACCCATATGAATATATAGCAAGAAAAAAAAAAATTACATTTTCTTTTGTGTGTTTATGGTAATTTTTATTACCTCCTTTGACATCATCTTCCAAGTCTCAAACCCTTTTCTATCAATCTGAAACACATTCTTGATATCGCAGTTCTTTATAAAATCCTCCCTGAATTCTCCAATAACAAAAATAATATGCAAAATGAACAGTACAAGTGATAGTAATTTGCAAAAAGATTAAACTTCTAAGAGATAGTGTTTGGCATTGCTTAATAAAGCACTTTTTAACTTAAATTCCAGTTATTTAACTGTTTGTTTGAACTCAATTTTTACTTTTAAGCTGTTTTTGTAAATGCTGATTTTTTATAAGTTCTTTTTACTAGATAAAAAAGAAAAACGTAAGCAAATGACAAACAATTATTGACTATGAGCAGAAATTTCCATATTTAGTCGAGATAGAAACAGAAATCTATATTTGAACATCGAAAAAATGAGTAGAGAATTTGAAAACATACATGAACAATCGAAAAGCCGATCTGGGTTGATCACTATAACATTCTTCCACTCCCCAAAATAATGCTGGTTCCAGTTTCAAAACTTTTGGATCTTCTTCCAAAGTTTCCAAAACATTTGGTTCATCATTCAAAATTTCGAAAACGTTTGGTTCCACTTCCAAAACTTTTGGAAGTTTATCAAGGCCTTTCAATCGCTTCACATTCTTTTTCGTTTCAGTTTTACATTGATGCATATCAAACAAAGCAATCGCCACAGAAACTCCACAGTTATAACTAAAAAACAAAACCCAGAAAAAATAATCAAACAATGATAAGAACAAACCCAGTACAAGCTATAAATCGAGAAACCCATTTGAAAAAATTAATTAAAATTTGTAAAAATTACCACTTCTCGAAGGCGCTTCCATCAGCAGCACGAAGAAGGGGAAATACCCTTTTGCGAGTTCTTGCAAAATACGCCATTGAAGTGTTTCTTTAAGCTCTATAACTCTTCTTCTTCATCTCTGGTTATGCTTTGTATTCTACAGAATGGGGTGACAAAAACAGAAGAGAAATGATGAAGCGCGCACTAATTTTGCGCGGGAATAGAATTATCAATGTCAAAACCGAAAATAACAATTTTAACGAAAGGTTAAAATTATTTTTTTTCCCCGCGGTTACCAAATTTTAGGAGCTTATTAATCTTATCATTTTTCGTCCCTAATTTTATAACTATAATAAGGAAGGTCAACCTTACAAATTGACTTAAGTCATTTTGATTATAAGATAAGTCCAATTAATAATTTAATAATTGAATAAACTGGTTTATATTTAAAAAAATTTGAGCTCGACCGACTTGTGAGCTCATGCGAAACTCGTCATACAAACTCGTATAAATTTTTTATAAAATAATACAATTTTGCACACATAACTACAAATATTTTTTAGTTCGTAAGATATTACCAACACTACGAAACGAGTCTATTTGTAAGTTTTGTTCGAAAAGATGCTTATTATTAGATAAAACTAATCTCTATTAATTTTATCTAATACTTATGAACATGTTAATGAACATTACAAATAAGTTGAGTGGTAAGTTTTTTTAATAAGAGTCTTGTGAATGTATTCAATAACACTTAATTAATATTGTTCGTGAAACAGTTCGTAACTTGGTGAACAAAGTTTGAAATCAATTTGTTTGTTCAACCAAAATACATCTGTTGTAATTTACAGAGTAAAAGAATAAATCATAGCATAAAAACACAACCAATACAAGCAATTTATTACCCATAACACAAGAAACCCAAAGAAAATATTATCAATACTGAAATCTAATAGTATTTGTTTATTATACCTAATGCATCCCATTATTGAAATCTTGCATCTTTTTCTTACTTGGTTTTGACATAGGCAATGAAATATGAATAAATCCAAACTTTCTTCTTTGTGTATAGATTGGTTTTGGTACCCCCACTCCGCCGCTGCCGCCTCCTCCTCCTCCTTCTTTCTCATTTCTTGGGTGAAATCTTAAATCTTCTCTTAGTTCATGAAGCATTTGACTCAATGCAACCTTTTGTCGCTCTTCTTGGCCTTCTTTCGGCTTTCCCATCACATAATTTTCCGGTAAAACCTGTTTCCTGCTAAGCACATCGCGCATAGAAACTGTTGATCTTAAAACAGGCTTTGGATCATCATCGTCGTCATTAACAAGACTGCAATCCTTAAGTTCTTTTATTGGAGAATCCAAATGGTTATCAGTTTGTTGTAAATTGAAATTACTAATGCGAGTGGCATAGTATCCTGCCTGCTCTTGACCTTCTCGATCATTCTCCGGTATCCATTTCCTAATAGCTTCTTCAACATCATACTGCTTTCTATTTGCCATTTCAACTTTGCTCAAAGCCTCTTCTAAGGCTTGCTTACTTTCTTTAACTTCTTCTGTTGCTTCCCTCAATTTCCTTAAAATAGATATTTGAGCAACATTACCTTCACATTTTTTGAGTTTCGGAGCCTCTAACTTGCTGGGAACCCCTTTGAATCTGTGGGGTTTCGGGGTGGTCAGAGGTGTTCGTGCTTCGAAGGATGCAACTTTTTCTGGCTCTGGCAAGACAAATACTGATGGATTCTCCGTCTCATTCCCTGATAATGCCTTGATTTCAGCTAATGCAACTGCCTCTGCAGCTCGCGCAGCTTCCTCCAATTTTTTGGCGGCTAGCAATCTCAATTCAGCCGTTTTTAAACTAGTCTTCATCCGTTCGTTTGCTAACATAACATCAGAAACTTCTGATTTCTCAACTTCAGCAATTTTGCTAAAACATTCAGCTCTGCAATCGTTCATACTGTTGTTGTCGGGTTTTGGTACTCTCACTTGTTTCAGCTCCTCCTCCAGAGACAAAACCCCTGCAAATTTGGATGTTAGCCTCTTTCGTGTTTTCTGAAGAAATGTTTTTTCTTTCTTCATTTTCTTATTCAAACACTCAACAGAAGTCTGAATCACTCCAAGATCATTGATAGTTTTACCAAGATTCAATTTTGCCTGCTTCAATTCCATCAAGATCATGTCAGGAGATGAAGTAGGACACGGGCTTAAACCTCCGGTCCCTGGCTGGTCGAAATTGTGATAAGTATTAGTAGGAACTTGAAAGCTGCAATTTTCTTTGTTCATTTCTTTAATTGCAGCAGCAGGACTTGACATATGATGATCATCTGAAACTGTCATACATCTTAATGCTTCTTTTTGTAGCTGAAGCTTCAATTCTTCCACTATTCTTTTCGTCGTTCCGAGTTCTTCAAGAACATCTAGAGTTTCTAATTCTTTTACAATCAAATCTTTTTCCAATTCTGCTGCTTGTTCTTCTGCTTTCTTTATGTCTATTTCCTCAAATCCCTGCTGCAAAATTGCAATGTTCTTACTTATCAAGAACAGAAACAAAACTATAATACTAAATTTCGGAATCAAAATTGAAATTTATGAACTTTGCATTGCAAATAAAACGATAATCCTATGATTAATTTCTGATATAAAGTTACTGAAATTTTGAAACTTGAAAAATTAGTGTATATATTTATTTGAAACACATCATTACTTACAAATTCAAAAGCTGTTGATGGTGGAACTAACGGCATGTCGTTATGTAAAGTGCACATTTTTAAATGCATGAAATTAATGTCGTTTTGGATAAAATGCTCAATAGGTCCAATTGAACAATGTTTAGCACAACTAGTAGACTACATTAAAAGAAAAAAAAGGACAAATAGTAAATATACCAACCTTATAATAAGGTATCCAAGACCCGCTTCCTCCAAAACGGGTCACTGCCTCCTTGACTGAGCCAAACGGCGGCGAAGTATCAATCTCCGCCCTCAAACCCACCTTCCTTGTTCCCTGATTAGTGACATTCTGCTGAGCACAAAGCCCGAAACTCTCATTCGGTAAATGATCAGACCTCACTTCCCTGATTCCAGGAGTACCCGGAACCGGGTCAGAGACAGAATCCGGAGTCTCCGCCATGGAAGAAACTCGCAAAACTGAAAGCTCAGATATGGTGAAATGCAAAAGTGAAAGGTTGGCTTTAAAGGGTCAAAAGAGAAAAGCTATGATGGCTATGAAATTTCAGAGTTTGTGTGTGATGATGGTGTTTGTGGTCCGAGTCACCAACTCGGACCCGAAAAAGAGCGAGACACCCCGGGTCCACTCTCCACTCGGTGAGCTACCAACTGAAAGCTTTTTCCTTTTGGGGGTGGTAATTCCATGGAAGGAGTAACAAGTTAATTTTTTGACGTGTCATGGTCTGATTGGATACGATAATCAAGAGTCAAAAGTCTTGGGACATTTTAAGCGAGTGTAGATGAGATTGAACGTATAGTATTGGGAATTAGTGGTTCGATTTTGACCGTGATTTGCGGTTTTAGTAAAGTGATTTGAGGAAGTTGAAGGTATGATTGAGTTTTGGTATGGAAAAGCAAAAAATTATGCATGCAAAGAAGCAGAAAGATGAGATCTTTTTCTTTTTTAGCTTTTCTTTCTTTCTTTTTATTTTCTCTGTGGGTGAGAAAGAAAGTTGCTAGAATTTTACTATTTTGATTCCGCTTAGATATGAAAAAATATTAAATTTTTTTATCAGCAGTTCCAAATTAATCGTTGATATATCTGAAAAAATAATTTGGCTAAAACATCAGGTCGCAAATGCGAAAATAGTTATAACTAAGCACGTCTGCAAATCTTTTACCATATTTTGGGGCAAAAGTTTATGCAAACCTAGGAATTTATGAAGCTAGCTAGCTTTGAGCCTTGTTTATGCATAATATTCAAATGTTTATTTTTATAGTATAAAAAGATGGAAGCTAATAGAGAATGTGTGTGATATGATAATCCATCTTACATTGTAAACATGTGTCTAAAACTGACAATAATGTGCATTGTTTTTATCTTAATAATCATTTCTCATGATTAGGTTAATCCTTGAAGACTACTATTTCACCAACAATGTTGTTAGTCTTCTCTATTAGCTTCATTACTTCATTTTACCTACCGTCTGTCTAAGTCAAAGTGTTAAATCATTATCAGACTGAGTAACAGTAAAATATTATTTCTGTTAATATCGTATTTTTTGTTTCATGTGGCTCGAACCGTGTCCCGACGAGTCGAGGCCTGAAACCGGTCTAGTTCGGACCGTGGCCACGTCTACTCCATTAATATTGTATTTTTCCCTAGAAAAAATGTAATATATATGATTTAATATTTTATTTGATATTTTTTTTTCGAAATCTAGATATTAGATTATAAGGATCGATCAATTTGGGTCAAATAAGATTACTAAGAGGGATAAATCTCTATTTATTAAATTTAATTATTTTTTTTGAAAATAACTAAATTTAATTTATGATATCACTGAATTTAGATTTTTTTGGTTACTTGAAACTATCGTGATATTTTTAACAAGTTTGTAATCTAATTAATGTACATGCCATGTAATAATAGTACAAAATTAGGTGGAAATTAATCATAAATAACATGTTTAAATCGCACTAATTAGACCAATCTACTACCTAATTGTGATTAGGAGAAGTCTATTTATGTCTATACACATGTGAAATGCTAATTGATTGAATAAAAGAATCTAAGATCTCACTAAATGTTAAACCCTTGATATTTCATAGTCTTGATAAATATGATATTATTTATTTAATAATAATATTTTGATAGAGAGAAGAGTTAGTTAATTAATTAAATACAATATCTAATTAATTACTCCTAACTAACTAATCACAATAATTAGCAAATGTATTATCAATGATCATTTAATGTGAAGCTTTGATATGAGCTACACTCAATTAATAAGCCTGCATTGTTAGCAAGGATCACCCATCCATGTGTCACATGCATTTTTCTCTTTTTTGAAATATGTGTGACATATAATAAGAAATTTTCTTTATATTAATCTAAATTAAAATTGGTGGTCCTAACTAATTAATATAGTATAATAAATTATATATATATATTAAAAAATTGTAATATTATATTGAGAACATAAAATTTAATTAATAAGAATATATCATTGAATAAGAGTTGGTAACAAAATTATCATAACATTGATTACAATTCTTTTAACAAATAATTACAATTGGTTTATAAGTTGAAAGCTACTTCATTGATATAATATAAGATACAACTATTAAACTTAGTTAAAAGTACACATTCAGTTAAGACTCAACTAGACATAAAGTTTAATGCATAGAGTAATATTGAAGGAACCTCAAATTCTCAATAAATAATGGTAAAATTTGATAGTTGATTGCTAATATCTCAAATGAATTTGATCATTAAAAGAAAAAAAAAAGAATCGAAGATGAAGAAGGGAGGTTTTAGAGGGTATTTTAGTATGCTTATAAGTCAGTCAAACTAGATTATAAGCAGTTTTTAAATTATAAACTGTTTAGCTAAGTGTGTTTTAAAACTTAAATTATAGATTATAGCTGATTATAATCTAATTTTTATAAACTGATTATAAGTTAATTTACAGAAATATTTTAACTGAGTATAAGTTAATTTTGCAGAAACATTTCAGTCTGATTAATGAGAAATTTGCTATAAGTTGGAAGCAAACACAAGCATTAAAATAGGTATAGAAGAAAGGAGGGGGTCATGTCATGGACCACATAAAGTTGTCATTTAATTTCCATTGCTCTTACCTAACCAACTTTCTCAACCGTTTCATTTAATTTCATGGTCCAAATATTTCTACTAAATTATTATTATTATTATAGCCACTAAACCTATACCTCATCGTATAATTTGTACTACTTGTTATCAGAATAATACTATTACTAGCTTTTAAATTAATAATAAATTGAGTCTACTTAAAAATTTTTCTTTAAATATATAAAAATTATACATTAATTACTTTTTTATTTTGAGATATTTAAGAATATTAAAAATATCCATACTTGTACTTAATTTATTTATTTTGATTAGATCATGAAATGTCCATATTTAGAATTGTTTATGGTTCATAATTTTCATATGTTTTTAATTGTCTTAGTAATTCATACTAATAACGCAATATTTCAATTCTACAATAAAATGTGTTTGGAAGAATTAAATTCAGAATTTCCACTTCTCGATTCTCGATTTATAAATGTAAGTGAAAAAATCAACTGAATCACATTTAATGAGTCAGATATTCGATCATTTAAGCTACCTTATTTGGTTATTCCACTTCATATATTAAAATTATATATGACATCATCTTAAGGCAAACTACCAACTTCAACATTATAATTGTTAGTTAATAATTTGCATGTTCTATTATATATATGTTTATGAGCCATAAATCTAGTCTAGTATTGTAAATACCATCAAAAAGTCAAAAACACACTAACCTATAGCAAGAAATATATATATATGTATATGTATATATATATATAATCTATTCTCTCTATCACCGTCACCTTCATTTCCGGATCTTGATTCTTTAGCTTTGGGAAGTATTTTAATAAAATCCAAGCAAAAACAATTACAGAAGCTAAAGATCAAGAAATCCCAAGATGACAAGTGCTTCATCTTTGGAAATCAAGAAAGATGACAAGTTTTTCACAAGAATTATGTCGAAAGACATGTCTATTGCCAATTCTTCATGTAGGGTATATTATGGAGATGCTTCAAGTTCAATTCCATTCAATTGGGAAACAAGGCCAGGTACTCCTAAACATACATTTTCTGATTCTTCTATTCCTCCATTAACGCCTCCTCCTTCTTACTTTTCTACCTCCAAATCCAAATCCAAATCCCACAAAAGAATCAATCTTTTTACCAACATTTTCCCCAAAACTAATAAAAAGACCACTGCTACTCGTGTTTCTCCTTCTTCTTCTATGTCTTCTACTACTACTTCATCTTCATCTTCATCTTCATCCTCCTCCTGGTCGTCTTTTTACTCCTCCCCATCAATTCGTAAGCACTTGAATTCGCGAAATCGGTCTTTTTTTACATGCTCGAGATCTCCAATCCATTTTAGGGTCGATGATTATGATAATGAGGTTGATAGTGGAGATGGGTATGGTTCATCTAGTTCGATATTAATGTGTTATGGTGGCAGAAATAGTAATAAGGGTTTGAATAATGTTCTTGGAAGTTCCTATTTGATGGAGAATATGAAGAATGCATTCTTGTCCATTTTAAGACATGGATCAAACTGAGTATCATATATTGTACAATGTATTGTTTTAGATCAATCTTTTGTTTTATATGTGTTAATAATTAGTTTATGTTTCCATCTTTTTGGATTTTGATGTTAATTAAATTAAATATCAAAATCAGATGTATGAATGTCTTGTTCAATGTCAAATCTTTGTTTTTAAATGTATAAATTTAAGATTTTTTTTTTGGTTTTTCGTGTTCTTCGTGTAATGTTATTCGTGTAATGTTAGAAGACCAGTTACATCAAACCGGAGCGATAGAATTCAATTTTTAAAATTTTGGTAATATTATTAAGATTGATTATAGTACAACGGTAAGTAGAAAACTCAAAGAATTTAATATAGGTAGGTTTGAGTGTTTCTGACATATGTTTTTTGGTAGTATAGAAGAGAAGAAAGGGAATTATGTGTGGAAGATAGAGGTTCTTCTTCTTCTTCTTCTGTGTGTGGGCAAATGGGCATTAATAGTATGCATGTGCTACCATTTACTCTATATATGTCGTCTTCTATATATTTATTATGTTGAGCTGTATTCTTATGATGTCAATGTCCTATAAACCTTTCCTGCTTCTTCCTCTGTTCTGCCTTGATCTTTTAGGATTCTCCTACTCTTAATAATATATATATCCGGTCACCATTCTAAAATCCCCCACTATCGGTTTTGAAATGATGGAACTACAACCAAACTGTTAATCGACGATTCTTGGACAATTCTAAGATCGACCGTCAATTTATGATTCTGGTTTTTCAAACAATTCTTAGTAGTTCTCCGTCTAGTTTTATGGGAGATTTTATTACAGTTCTTCTAAATTTTTGGTGAAAAATATTAAATTTGTTAAAAATACTCTAAATATCTATTAGAATCTTCGGTTTTAACGGTTCGACCCGCCACTTAGAATCTCTTATTTCGAGTGGTTATGATTTTTTAAATTTGGTTACACTAGAACCAAACCATCCTTTAACGTTTTTTATCACGGTAATTAGTGATTACGATTTTGAAATCAACAGAAGAATTAGAATCTCTTGGTTACACTAGCCCAAGTGATTAAATGCATGGCCCCAATTAATTAATTTTCTGGATTTGAGCAATTGTGAGAGTACCATCATAGGGAAAAAAATCTGCAAGGAAATTAATGAGAAATATTTATTTTGGGGAGAATAACTTATAGATCCTTATAGTTTTGGGTCATTAACTATTTGATCCTTCGGTTCAATATGAGTTGAAATATGTCCTCAATTTTGTTAAACAACCATTACAACATGGTAAAATCGTTGTTTGATGTTTGAATGGCAAAAGTTTTTTTCTCATTTTCAAAGTCAACCGACCACCGATTGAAGCGACTGAGAGTAATAGACAAAAAGCTTCAAGAATATGGCTTTGGTTCGACAGTTTAACACTGCTGACGCAACAATGAGTCTTGGATGATTTTCATCATTTCTTTCTTTCTATTTTATTTTTATAGCCTAATGTCTATTTTTTTTATTGAACTTATAAGAAAGATGCACATAGTTTTAAAGGAAAATTACTATTTGGTCTAAAGCGAATGGAAGAACTAAACTGTTAAGGGACCCTATATTTTATAGAAATTATAGTTTGAGCCTTTATTTTATAAATGGACCCTATATTTTATAGAAATTATAGTTTGACCCTTGTATTTTATGAATATTACAGTTCGACCCATATATTTTAATTAAATTACTGTGATCCCTAAAATTCATGATAATTATGTTTGACCTCTAGATTTTACTATACTTCAATTTAATCTTTATATTTTACGAAACTTACAGTTTGACTCATTTATTTTAAGATAATTAGTGTGTAAGAGAAAGTTAGGTGACAAACACAAAATAAACTAAACATAAATATTTTGTAAACTTAGTTAAAATTTATTCAAAATTCAACTAATTGGGTTATTTTTTACTACAACTTGATAATTACATAAAATTTGAAATCTATTTAAAAATTACACAATTTAAAAAAAAATTAAAAATAAACAAAGTAACAATGAATTCAAATAATTGGGATTACTTCTACTACAACTTAATAGTTACATGGAATTTGAAGTGTATGTAAAAATTACATAACATAAACAATTTATAAACAAATAATAAACAATTTGTAAATAGGACCATAACAAAGATATTGGAGAAAAATCAAACAATTTGATGTTGGTAGGCAGTAGGCACCTCATTTTTAAGACCAACAAGAATGAACTAATTTTTTTGAAATTGAATACAACAATACGTTGACGTATAACAGACCACTCACCATCACACCAACTATATTGTTTATTTATTGTTTAAAAAAACCTAATAAGGAAAGGTGAATTCAAAAGGGTTCTTGAATAAATAATAGTCTATGATAGTTACATTTTCTAAATTCATGAGTAAAATGTATTTTCAGGATTTTGACCTAATTAGATTTTTGAAACGAATGTTTGTTTGGTATAATTAATTGATTAATGGTTCAATTTTATTTCGGATTATTAGTGTAAATGAGACTACTGTTGGACTGAATAACATTGTAGGCTATACAGCTGGTAAACCTCATCCCTAAAATATTTATTAAACGGGTGTTAACAATGTGGTTGGCAGAAATAAAACTTGATAGCTTGACATTCTACATTTTTTATAGACAGTAAAATGACCAATAAACCAGATTGATTTTTGATTTGGGGTTTTAATTAGGGTTTTAGAGATGAAGTAGTTAAAATAAAATTGAATAAGAAATCATGTGGAGGGTGAGTTTTTGGATTTTGGGTTAGCAAATTAGGTTGGGAAAGAGAGAACAACGGACCGTTTTGTTAGCCTCAAAATACGGGTCAAACAAGAATAAGATGATTCCATTTCCACTAAATTTAAGCAAAAATCTTTAATGAAAAATCATTAATTTTTAATTATTATTTAATTACGTAATTAATTTTTATTTACTTTCCCTCTTTTTCACCACCCACTTTGATATAACATTCCTCGAAAAATCAGTGCCAAGAAGCAGTAATCACTAGCTAACCATTTCATATAATATCTATCAAATTTAGGATGGACATTTTGGTTTTTTGTGGACTTGAATGGTTGATTTTTTTTAAAGGAGGTTACTAATACATTATAGTATTGG
The DNA here is from genome assembly GCA_948099555.1 of Croton setiger. Taxonomy (NCBI): domain Eukaryota; kingdom Viridiplantae; phylum Streptophyta; class Magnoliopsida; order Malpighiales; family Euphorbiaceae; genus Croton; species Croton setiger. The sequence goes on from CANUEY010108791.1 coordinate 39,350, forward strand.
GTAATCCTTGTTTATGCATTCAATATGTATTAGTAATGTGATTTACATAAATCGTATTTGAAACATTCCACATTCTACGATTTTCATGGCGAGTATTTTATTGATAAAAAGAGCTAAATATTATGCTACTTACTCTTTAAAAGTTATCTTAAAAACTACGTTAGTGAGCATCACTTGTAGTAATTTGATAAGTAAAAAAAAAAGTGATCATCGAAAATGAATGTAAATACTACTTGAAAATTTATTACTCTAGTTGTTTAAAATTAAACATTCTTTGAGCATAAGAGATTTATCAAAATAGCACAACTTAACTATAGATAAAAAAAATGGCACAAAAGATTTTAAATTAACAAAATAGCACAATCGGAAATTATCGATTATCGATTGTTAGTGATTATTACTAATTATTAGTAATTTTTGTTGATTATTAATAATTTCTATTAAGTATTAGTGATTTCTATTAAATATTAGTGATTTCCAATGAAGAGTGAAAATTTTTAATATATGTCATTAAATTGTATATTTATGAAATTAGGGTTTTTATAATGGTAGATTATACTGTTTCATATTAATTTATAATGATATGTATTGATTTTTATTAATTTAAATTAAAAACTCTGTTACTCAACTTAGGGTTTATATTTCAAATTTGGTACTTTCAGATTTAGTGATTTTTATTGTTTTAATGATTTATACTGAATATTTATGATTTTTTAAGAATATTTAATGATTTCTACTCATTAGTACAAATTATTATTAGTGATGTTTAATGATTATTAGGGTTTTATAAATTTGAAAAATGTGTCGTGGTATCAATAGACTTTTTCTTATGTTCATATACTCTTCATAATTTTTCGAATTCTCTAATTCTAAATTCGAAACTTTATTTATTGTCGGTCCAAATCGCATATGTATTTATTGCTAAATTATGTTATTAATAAAAATAAAAATTAGCTTGGGTAACAAAAATGAAAGTCGCAAGTCTTGAATTTTAATGCTTTCTATATATGAAATTTAGGTGGAATGTCTTCCATATCAGCACATGCATCAATCTCTCATTTGCACATATACTAATAAAGGTTAATCAACTAATCTTGAAGGTTGTTCAATCTTTTTCTATCAATTATGTAGTAAAATTAATCATATATTAATTATAATAACAACAACTACCATATAATTGTTTCTTTAGTAAGCCATTTTATCAATAAATATTATCTTAAGAAAGTTCTTAATTACCCAGTTCACGATTATATTATCCTAATCCGTTACTACTACTTAACTTAACGCAGTAGTTAACGATATTATCCACAATATTAATATATGAATCTGAATGTCAAGATAATATGAAATTCAATATTGCACCTATTTATCACCCCAGAATCTATTAACTAAACATGATTAAATTATATTTGTTCGTTGATTCTTGATTAGTTAATTAATTTTCTAAAAGATGCTCAACTGTACTAAGGCTGCAAATTTGTAGAAAAAGGATCTTTTAATTACACACCTTTAAATTAATAAAGAAAATAATATACTACACTATACTAGATTGCGGTAATTACACGATTATGCTGATATTAATTAATTAATTAATTAGGAATTTTATTTCATAATTATAAAAATAAAAAAAAATTAATGGAGCTAGATCCCAGATATGGTGTTTTTTAAATGAAGGTGGGTTCTTGATATTGACAAGAAACTAACATGGCTGCCTCCTCCATTAAAACAAATTAAGTACACTTCATCATCTTCTTCTGCTTCTTCTTCTTCATTTCAACCCTTTTAATGGTTTGTTTAAGGTGGATTAACAGAAAACTAACATCTTCCTTTTTTATTTAATTATGGAAATATATTATTGTACATTGCAAAAAATAATTATATATATAATTCAAGATTAAAAAAAAAAAAAATCTTCAACAACTAAGAATGAAGAAAAAAGTCAAAACACATTTAAGAAGGCACACGTGAGAGGAAACAGAGATTAGAGCTGGCAGTTAAACAAATCAAAATAGCTTTCTTTCAGTCTTCTTCTTCTTCTTCTTCTTCTTCTTCTTCTTCATATATTAGATTAGAGCATCCTCCTCCATTGAAGCTCTCTTGCTTTATATTTCTCTGCTCGTACACACTCACCGGGAAACACTAAATATATATAACTTTTAACAATTCTTCTTTTGGGTTTCTTCTTATATATATAATAGTAATTAATAATAATAATAATAATTACAGATATATGGTTTTTGTCTTTTCTTTCTTTCTTGTATTAATAATAGTTTATAGATATAAGCTTTGGTCCACTTTTCACTTCTTATCTTGCCTTTTAAGTACTTCTTTCTTCTTCTTCTTCTTCTTCTTCTTCTTCTTTTCAATCTCTCTCTCTCTCTCTCTCTCTAGTCTGCAACTCCTCATCTCCTCCATATCTTGAGAGAGCATGCCTGAATGTCCAGAGAAAGGTAATTATAATAATTTTAATAAATACCCATAAATTCTTTTCCTCTACAACTTCAAGATTTAATACATATTTTTCATGCTTTCCTACTAGTTAATGAACCCTATTTCAAGATAGCTAATTTATATATTTTTTTTTCTTTTTTTTTTTGGGAAAGGGAGAGATATGATGAGATAGGCAAGAAGATCAAGAGAGAAACTGATGCCTCATCTCAAAATCAAATGGGAAGAAGACACATGTTGGGTCCTCCTGGAACCCTAAATACTATCACTCCATGTGCTGCTTGTAAGCTTTTGAGAAGAAGATGTGCTCAAGAATGTCCTTTTTCCCCTTATTTCTCTCCTCATGAACCTCAAAAATTTGCTTCTGTTCATAAAGTTTTTGGTGCTAGCAATGTCTCCAAGATGTTAATGGTAATTTTTTCTTCAAACCCTGCTATCAATTCCAATTAATTTCTAATTTCTTACGATTATGTAAGTAATTAAGTTTGCCTGAAAACACAGTTCACTTTCACCGATTTGGCGACTGTTTTCTTATTGTATACCCAATCTTTTTAACGAAGAACTTAATGAACTAAACCAAAATTAATCAACATGCGTGATAACGGTGCATTAAAATAGTAAAATCTAGTAGATTGATTTCTAGGGTTATGAAATTACAAAATTTTGAGTTGTATTTTGAATAAAAAATTGAACTTTTTATGTGAAATTGTTCAGGAAGTACCAGAAAGCCAAAGAGCAGATGCAGCAAATAGTTTAGTATATGAAGCAAATGTAAGGCTAAGAGATCCAGTATATGGTTGCATGGGTGCAATTTCAGCATTACAACAACAAGTTCAATGTTTACAAGCTGAACTTAATGCCGTAAGAGCTGAAATTCTCAAATACAAATATAGAGAAGCTAATATTATTCCTCCTCCTCACTTAGCTTTGCTTTCTGCTGGAGCTGTTTCTGTAGTTACTTCATCTCCTTCTTTAACTCCACCACCACCTCAGCCACCGCCTCCTCCTCCTCCTCCTCCTCCTCCACCACCACCTCCTCCTCCTCCCTCTTCTTCTTCTTCCATTTTCACCCACCACCACCACCACCAACACAAACCATCCAATGCTACTGATTATACAACCATTTCTAATGAAAATGTGTCCTTCTTTGGTTAATTCATTCAAAAAAAGAAAAAAAAAAATTCTTGCTTATTAGTCCATTTATTTCTATATTATTATTATTATGATCAATTAACAATATTAATAATAAAATCATGATATTTTTCTGAATACATTAATTAGTTTTTGAATTCATGTTTAATTCAGTTCTTGATTGAAATAATTATTATTATCAAACCTATATATATATATATATATATATACACATATATTTTGTATATATATGTCATTTTTAGATATATTATTATTAATGTTGGTTGATATGTTTCTTTCTTCTCCACTTTTTCTCTAATTTACACAAAATTTCTTGTTTTTCACTTCTCAAATTTGTCATGTCAGCCATAATTTTTAATTTATTTTCCATGAAAATGGAAAAGCCTACAAGTTTTTTAGTGCCATGTTAGTCTGTGCAATTCTTGAAGAATCTGAATGTTGCTTGAATGGAGTGAGGGGAGACAAAAGGTATGAATACTGTGATAATCCCCATATATATTGAGATAACAAAACTATATACTCTTTTTCTTCTACACTATAAGATAATAATTTAAATATTTATACTAGCGTTAAATGTTATTTTTTTTAATATTTTTCAACGTAAATAAGGAGGAGGACGAGACTTTTAAATATTAAAAAAAAAGTATTACAATCAATTTAATTAAAAATTGATAACAAATAGAAGAAATTTTAAATTTTTTTTCTTATTTTGTTAACACATTAATTCAATTATCTTTGATCAACATGTAATAAATTAGTAATAATTATTAATAGTTTAAATTAAAAATGGGTTTGAGATATTCTTCATTTTTCTTTTTGATTTATTATTTTATGTGATATATATATATATATATGTTTGATTGTTAATATAAATGAAATATGTTTAATTTAGAAGCAAAGTGTGAAATTATTAATAAAATAATAAAAATGTGGATATTTGTGGTAGATTAAATAAATTAAGTTTCCTTAGCGTGTGGAATTGAGGTTGAGTGGAGAAGAGGATTAATAGTAGAATTTGTTTGAATTTATTTTATGTTCAAATCATATCAATACTGATGTGATGGATTTAATTACACATAAAATGCCTAATTTGTATTACATTCTGTTACCTAAATACTTCTTCATATAGTAGTATCATATACTATATATTATCCTTATAACCATTAATAAACTTTATGTTAAAATTATTTAACATACAAGTTAGTTAATTAGAGACATGTATAATTCATACCAAATAATAATATATATAAAAAAGAACGATGATTCGAATTCTGAATTTTCCGCTCAAATGATTATTAGAACATATAGCATGATTGTAAAATGCCAAAAAATTTTATTTTTGTGTAAATATTAAGTTGTGTTTGATTTGCGGAAATTGTGGACCTGAATCAAAGTATCGGCTCAAACCAGAACTAGAACTATTTTAAAGTAATTAAAATCAAAATTCTTGATTTTGATTCTTGATAGGAATTAGAACTAGAACTGAGAACTGGAATTAAAAACTAAGAATTGAAAAAATTTATTGCGAATGGTTTTATTTATAATTAGATTTACAACTAGAATCAAATAAGAGATTTGGTACGATTACAGTTTCAAATTTCTAAAGAACTAGCATAAATCAACTGAAAATCGTAACCGTACAACAACTATCGTAAATACTAAAATAAATTTATAGTATTTGACAAATAGAAATGCATAAACTAGATTGAAAATGATTATTGGTTGGTTTACCAAAAGTCTAAACTTGTATAAGAATCATAATTTAGAGCATTTATGTAATGAAATTAAACATTAATGAAATTGAAAATTGAATAATAATAGTGAGGAGTAGGGTCTAGAATCGGAGAAGATGTGACTGAATCTGGTCTCATGTCATGGTTGCTTCAAATACTGGCATCCTACGTACCTTGTCTTTCTGCAACTCCCCCTTCCAATTAATTATAACTCTATAAACTATAAATTATTATTATTATTATTATTTTTTTAATTTCTCCTTGTTCATCACATATTCTCACAGTCTCCACTTAGTTGCATAATTAAAAAAAATCGTCTTATTTAGTTTCATAATTAAAAACTAAATTAGATATTTATTTTATTAAATATTATAAATAATAAAAATCATGTTTAAATAAATTGTAATTATTAATAAAATTTAGATAAATAATATTACTTATTTGTTACTCAAATCATTGCCGACACTTGTATGAGAATTGAGAACTATAAATAAGATAAGATATAAAATTGAATCGTCCTTCAATAAAGCTAAAATAAAATAAAAGGGAATGATGATTTAGTGGGAAGTGATGAATATATATTTAATATTTATATAGAGTTTAATAATAATAATAATAATAATAATAATAATAATAATAATAATAATAATATTATTATTATTATTATTATTATTATTATTATTATTATTATTATTATTATTATTATTATTATTGTTGTTGTTGTTGTTGTTGTTTTTGTTGTTGTTATTATTATTATTATTATTGTTATTGTTGTTGTTATTATTATTATTGTTGTTGTTTTTATTGTTATTATTATTATTGTTGTTATTATTATTATTGTTGTTGTTATTATTATTATTATCATTATTGTTGTTGTTATTATTGTTGTTGTTGTTAGTTGATCAAAGTTTAATGTCCTATTTTGTGCAAATTGATTTTATCAAATATCATTAAACCAGAAAACATTTCATAGTTATTAAATCAAAAATGAAAACAACAAATTCTTGAATTAAGAATCGGGAATCGAATTGTGACATAGGATTTGCAATAACGTTAAAACTATCTTAAGAGTATAAATAAATAATTCTTGAAATAAAGTTAGAAAACGTGAAATAGCATTAGTATATCCTATTTTGAATTTTTGCATAAAAAATTGTAAATTCATTAATGTAAAATTTTTTAAAAATAAATAAAAAAGATCATATTGAATTTTGAAATAAACTTTATAATTTTTCAAAAAATATCGTAGTGAAAGAAATATGTAAATTTTTTAGTATTTGGAAAGAAATGTTTACCTTGTTTTTCTTCTTGATTTACATGTTTTAATTTTTTTATTTATTTATTTCATTAAATAGAATTATTAATGAATTTTGATCGAAACATATAGATTTTTTTCTATTCAACTAAATCATAGATTCAATGTAAAAAACGATTCACTATATATATTTATATCGATAAAGATAAAATTTGTATCAAATCGTGAATAGTAAAATTCTAACAACTATATTTTCTTTTACTAATATTAGAATGTTTAAGCATATTAATAGTTTTGTTTTCACAGAATTACGACTTATATCTGAATTAATTGAACTCTTGCTATATATTTTTTTCCAATTCACCTCGAATTAAGTGTTAGAACATTTACATTATAATACTGATGTGGATGGCTCTTATCCACATATTATGTTAGAAAAATTAGAGATACTAATGTGCGAATAAGGTGTAAAACTGAGGTGGTGACATTGTTAGCTCATATTCTATTTTTAGGCGATCACCTTCACATTTATTATGGATTGTTATTGGTTCCATGTTAAAAGATAAATCTAGAAATGAATGTCCTACATATACATTCATCCACAGACTCTCTATTTTACATCACACATAAGTTAATAGACTATGCCAACTATCCTCTGTTTTGCTTTTTTTTTAAAGGAGTTTTCATAGCAGAGGCACTTGGCTCTTAACTTCAATGTTATTGCAGGTGAATGACGACGGCTATACAGCTTTGCATGTTTCAGCGTGATCTGGGCATTTCAAAGAAGTGAAGATTTGTTGCACTCCAAGTATTTGATGAAATGCCTCGAGAGGGTTGAGGACCAAGGACCAAAAACGCACCGTTTTCGCTCATGTATATAAAGCACATCGTAAGAGAGCTTGGTTTTTCACTATTTTAATTAAGGGGGCTAAATTCAAAATCAATGATAGTACAATGGCTTTTTTATGTTATTAGAAATAGCGGGCAGCCGTCGGCATTGACAACTACAATGCTATACCATCAATATTATAATTAATCTCTACATTATTATAATATGATTTAAAAAAAAAAAAAAACTTTCTAATGCATTTATGGAATGAATAAAATATTTAAGCAGAACTATAAGTTAAAGAGCCGAAAATGATTTGTATAAAAGATAGGGATGCAAGTGCTAATACCCAAGTGTGATTTTTCCTTGAGAAAATCATTTTAGAAGGTTATTTTGGAAATAAATGTTAAAAGATTTGGTGAATTGTTGACTAAACATGAAGACCAGAAGAATATTGGTAAAAAATTAGACAAAATAACCTAAAATCCTAACAGAGCAAAAATGAGAAACCTCAAACTACTTTTCAGAACATTGGAATGTGAAAGTGGACTAGCACAAATTAAAGACCCCAGAATAACAGGTTTGGGTCAGATATTAAAGGGTTAAAAAAAATTTAACATAAAAATACGAATTAAACAGATCGGTTGTGAATTGACATGACTCGACCCATTAACCTTTTAACAATATGGTAAAAATAGTAATTAATTATTAAAGAAAGAAACCCTAAAATATATGTGCAATTTTTCAGTTTCACGCAATTATGCTTTTTATGTCTGTTTTTTCAAGGAGTCGAATCTTTTTCTTAAGTTTATCTCTTCTCTTAAGCAACTCAGCACACTTTTGTTAGAAGAGGAAAAGATCCAATGAATAAATTATCACAAAAAGAATGGATGATTTCTCTTTTTTAAATTTATCTCTTCTCTTATACAACACATTTGATCTATTGATTTGGCTGTGCAGATATATGCCTTTATCCGCCACATTGGAATGAGAAAAAAATTCTGCAAATGAATTATTACAAAATAAAAAAAGAAGTGACGATTATGATTTGGAGTTGAATACTTTTAATTATGTGTTAAGTGTTTTCATTTTAGTAATTTATTGTTGCAGGTATTATTTTTCAGATATTTAATGTTGGTAATGTTATATATTGTACTTTTAGTAATTTATTGGTGCAAGTATTATTTTTCAGATATTTAATGTTGGTAATGTTATATATTTTATTTTTACCTATGTTATGTTAAATAAGTTTAATAACTTGTGTAGAAAAATATAGATTAATGAGATAATTATTTGAAATGGATTATATGTAGATTAGAAAAATATAGATTAATGAGATAATTATTTGAAATAGATTATATGTGGAGACAGAAACACGAGTTTTAATAAATTAGATTAATACGACACATTAAGTTAATGAGTTTAACTTCAATAGGTTAATTAATTCTATTAATTCTATTAACACATGTACACAATCTACGGACACAAATTTTCAAGCCTACTAATGAACTTAGAATTGAATAATTTCACCTTCTTCAAAAGGTATGAGCTTTTTTTTAGGAAATTAATCTCAAGACATTTCTAGTCAGATATGCACTTATCACTAGATTAAACCTTGAATTTAATTATAATTTCACTTTCACTACTTTAGTGAAAATTATGAAAAACAAAGAGCAAAAGAAACTAATTAGGTTGATACATGGCTTATTAGGTTGATACATTATGAAAAACAAAGAGCAAAATTAATCTCAAGACATTAATAAATGACAATAAAAAATCTTGAAAAAAGCTTTCAGGGAAAAAAAAAGAGCATTTCTCAGAATTCAACAATACGGCGATCAGCAGGTAGCCTCATGGCTTATTAGGTTGATACATAATATTTCCATGAAAATAGCCTTCCTCTGGACAGAAGGATGGCAATTTATAGCTTGCTGGTGGTGATTATCATGAGCTATCAAACTATTTTTTCTGTATTCATCATTGAAAGGACATCACAGATTGACAAACAAGCCTAACCACACTTGTTCAGACAAGCAATTCCTTCTTCTAAATAATCTTCTCTGCTAATCCAGAATTCTGGAGCATCCTGCGTTTTTTTAATTCTCATATTTAATTAATGATCGCAATAAAATTGACATCTTTCTTATATTTTAATACTTAAGAAAAGATCGGCAGGCATTTTACCTTCATAATTCCAGCAAGCACTGCACCTCCAAGATACACCATGTGCTTTCTTCTTGGTGGATCCTCAATTCGCAATCGCAGTTTCTGTTCACCAGAAAGATAGCTCATCCGAGTATAAATATTGGCCAAATTCAACATTATATTACAGTAAATTGTCCTATAATGCAACCCTTTTTATGGCTGAACTCTTTTTGAAAAGAAACAGAGGCCATTGTAACAATTTTAAGCTTTTAGCATATATCCATCTATGTTGGAATAAGGACTATAGTTGACCTATGAAAGGTTGTGCACATTAATGACAGGACTAATTGCAAATTAGGCTCGAGTTATGGACTCTTGTAATTAACCTTAAAAGTTTTGACACCAACTTATTTTAGTAACTCTGGATCATATTGCAACTTAGTGATATCTCTAGCGCATATGATAATTCATTAAAAATTTGATGTTAACTGAATTGACCTAGGTTCCGTAATCTTTGTGAGCTGAAATATAAAGACTTAAAAATCTTACCTTCAACCCATCTTTATTGCCCTTTAGAACCACATCAAGATAGCGATCCAGTATTTCCTTCTCCAGGCTGAATCAGGACAAGAACTGTTCAGTGGTCTCTAATAGCAACAATTGCATGGAATCCAATCATACAACCCAAAAAGCAAAATAGATTCACATTTCGATGGTTCTGGGTTAACTTTTCATTCTAACCAACAGAACAATTCAATGAACACTTTTTCTGCATTCTTGTTTAGCTCATCTGTCCTTTGCAAATAACATTAGAAGGAGATATGAATAATCCAATAAAACCACAGACAGCTGTAAGTGCATGAAAATACAATTTTCAAAATGCACTGAAGGGAATTCCAAGTCACCAAATTCAACATAAAAAGTTACAAAGAATAAATAAATAAATAAAATTAAGAAGAAAGTAAAACCATAAGACAAAAAGAGAGTTGGAAACATTACCGACTAGGTAATCCAGGATACATTGTGCTCCCGCCACTTAATACTATATGCTGGTACAGCTGCAAAATGTGAAACATATTGGCAGTCAGAATTGCATAGTACTCCCTCTGTCCCAAAATAATTTTCTCACTTTACCTTTCTCTACTATTAAGAAAAATATTTAATTTATATAACAACAACAACAAGCCTTAGTTCCAAACAAGTTGGGATCAGCTGATTTAATGTATCTAAATTGCAATAAATTATTTAGTAAACCTTATATATATATATAGAGAGAGAGAGAGAGAGATTATTAGAAATTGCAAAATGCAATTAATATTGAGGGTTAAACTGAAAAAGTGGCTTACTTATTTGATAAAGTTCAGAAGGCACTTATTTTGGGACATAAAAAAGCTTATGCAAAACTTATTTTAGGACGGAGAGAGTATAGAGTGAATGCATGACAAAAGTTGGAAAGATGGCATGAACATTAGCTGAATATTATCTGCAACTCCTTCAGTGCAGCTCAGCAGCTGTAACTTATGCATATGTCAATCTGAAATCCAACACCAACTAATGTCTTTACAACATGCACTGATGACAGTCCCACTCACTTTGCTTTTTTAAATTAAACCAAAAAGCTTCTAAAACACAGTTTACAGGGTGCAGAAACATGAATAAGATATCACAAATAAAACAAGATTAATTGCACTTGTTCAGTTATGAGTTACAAAAAAAAAAAAAAAACACAGTTGTTACTCCTCTCAAGTGAGTGGGAGCTAGTATGCCCTGAGATATGGGGCTATCAAAACAGCCCAATTCAAGAAGTAGAAAACAAATTTTGGTTGTCAATCACAATTTGAAATCATGCGAAAAGGTGAACAAGGTTTTAGAGGATATTGAAACTAAAGAGGGAGGAGATATTTCTAACATGGAAAATGATGCCTTTTGAAATGTATCAATTCAAACTATAAACTAAAATCTTAAAAGTAGAGAATATTTTTGTTCCTCAACAGAATAAAGGAGTAAAACTTTATATATATGAGCATGCAAATTTGAAGTACATTCATCAAACAACTCCAGTACCATCATTCTGTTGTCAATATCCATTTCCTGAATACAGCGGAAAACCATGTCAGCCATCCCATCACCTTCAACATCTATAAGTTCCTGCAGAAAGGGAAGAAACTCATAATTTTCAGAAACTACAACCTACAAATAAGATTGTTCCAATTGAAAGGACTAAAAAATCTGTCAGGCATTATTCCAAATAGTCCCCTTGAATTCTAGAAGCATTTTGCAATATAACAATGTCATGGCATCTAATGCTAAAACAATAAAAATGACTACAACTTTAAGGCACTTGAGTTTATCTCTAACAATAAGCCACTAATAACATTCATATTGGAGCATGGTTCTGTACAGTTATAGATTTTGTAAGCTTACTGATTGCACACAACATGCTAATGAGAAGTTCAAACCAATTAATAGCTCATACTTGCCACAATCCTATATTTCCAATCATAATTTCAGTTGCTCTAGTTAGGATCTTTTTATCTAGGAATGCATCAATACAGAAGCCGATGCCATTAATAAAATGAATATTTGGTGAAACCTCATTTAGCACTAAGGCGCATATATCATGATTAGACTCGCATATGGAGAAATTATTGTTTCTGGATTTTGTCAGATTATACATAGTTCAAGAAAAAAGTTAGGACAGGTGCTACAGGACAGTCTGAAAGAGAGAAGTATATATTCTGGCAAAATGATATGACAAGCTTGAATTAACAGCCAAACATATCAGAAGAGACACCCACCGTGGAATGGAAATTTAACCCAGACAAAGCTGTAAACCAAATTCTCAGTCAAGCCAACAAGAAAATTAATTTTTCCCCATAAATCAATTAGATATACACTTTACAGAAACTAACTACAGGAAAGGAAGCTGTTGATAATAAACAGCCAATTTATACATAAACAGAAACAAATAGACATGACGGTAATATTACAAAAACCAACATTGCACCATTTGCAACTGAAAATTTACATAAAGACTAAAAGGTGACAATAGTTCAAAGGTATCAGCTTACTGGTGTAAAAAGAGCCTCGGGTGCCTGGAACCTCTCTGTACCTACTTTTATTACTCTTCCATCTGGCAGCTGATGAATATAAAATTTTTAAGAGCAGATTATTATTATTTAATTGAGTATCTATCTTTTGCAAGAAAAGCAAACATGCTAAGCAGTAAACAAAATAACTGCAAGCTTGTATCACATTCTATGTTCCCTGGACTCGGTAAAAGGTGTCTGAAATGGATATATGTCCATGTTAGACACTTTCTAAATAAATAATTCAGTGATATGGATCCAAAGTAAGAGGCACGTTCTTGGATACATCATGCCAGTAAAATGTAAAAGAAAAAGAAAAAATGTGATGATTTTTTAAAGAAAAGAACTAGCAGTTGGGTTTAAAGCTGTAAGTGAAACTGCTAAAAATCATTATGTTACAGCAAAGTATACACATTGAGCTGTCCAATAAAAAATTGAACTCTAACACCATAAAACATGATTATTTTATCCCTTCCCCTCCCCCTCCCCCCCTCCAAACCAACATCAATTAAACAGCCTTGTCTAAATGAGCTTCTGCGGACTGTACACATATCCCATAACTTACTAAGTTTTGCATCACATATATGCGGATATGCAAGGAAACTGAAAATTCCAGGCATCAAAGATCACTTCCAACCTAACAACTGAATTTGAGACATAACTTGGGGAATAGTTGGTTGGACTAGGAGGTACAGGTTAAACATCAAGTATCCAAGTTTCAACCACGCAACTAATAGATGTATGTTACGTGGTAACAAAAACTATATCTAAAACAAGATATGACCACAATTACTCAATTAGGTTCCTTTTTATATATTCAATTTCAATTTGGTCATTTTCACATTAAATGCTCTTATGTTACATTAATTAGTTAGTAATAATACGATACAAATTATTACTAATTAATAACGCTAATTAGTAATAATTAATAATACAATAATTTATATTAAAACTAAACTAATATAATATATTAGACATAAGTTTTCCCTCAAAAAAATAGCAAGTATGATAGACATATGGTGGGAACATAAACAGTACTTGATCCACTGTAATATCAACACTGTAGTTTTGCTCAAAAAATACATAATTAGAAAACCTTGATTTTCTAAAAGTATATGTCAAATGACACAGTTGCTCCTCTAAATTAAAACTCTCAACTTAAATTTTTTCTCCCTTGGTTTTGTGTGAGGAACTTCAAAGACTGATAATAAGTTTTTGGTTGGGCTCGAAGGAAGCGGCGGCATGGAAACGAACCCAGCACCCTTTTACCGAAGGTTTTCAAAGCTAAAACTGTTAGGATAGGAATTTTCTTGATGAAAATTTGAGTAATGGCCCTAGTTTTGTTTGCAAGGCATTATGTCTTTTAGCAAAGTGTTGAAACAATGTGTTAAACGAAGAGTAGTCAATGGGGAAAATATTGTTGTGGCAAAAGACCTTTTTGTAGAGGGAGAATGAAGATGGGACATGGGATAAATTCTTGAGCTCTTTAGCATGAGAGATATCCAAACTATTCTTGATATTCATCTTAGCGTTTGGAATATGAGGAATGAGTTGGTGTGTGTGGCACTATGAAAGGAGAGGGATTGCTACTTTTGAGTTTTTAAAGTTCTATGCAGGAATGGTGAGATAGGAGGGTGCATTTTGGAGTAAAATGTGGAATATGGAGGCGACACCAAAAGTTAGAGATTTTATGTGGAGGTGTCCTTGTGATATTGTACCAATGAAAGAAGGGGGGCAACTAACTTCACTTCTAAATGTTTCTTTTTGCAGGTTTTGGAAGAAAATAATAATAAAGACAAAAAAGATTTACTTGCTTATATTGTATGGGGTATTTAAAAATCATGTAACTTGTTTGTTTGGGAAAATAAAAATTGGTCTTGCAGTTGTTGCATTTCAAGAATACATACAAGCTCAAGAGGTTGCAAGTGCTGCCTCGGATGCAAGTAAAACACCCAGACAGTGAACCCATATTCTATGTTTACAAGCAGATGGTCATGTCATGTCGAAAGGCACTATTTCCTGCTCCTAATCTCACAGGTTATAGTGCACTCTTTCAAGACACTGAAGGCTACTTTTTTCAAGCTCTCCTTAGTTACTTCAAAGGACAACCAACACCGGATCTGAAGGTTAGACTCGAACCTGTGGCCATAATGGGGCAAATATAAGACACTCCATATAATTTAAAAATTTTGGGTGGCCACAGCACTTCCCCCCCTCCTCCTCCTCTTCTCTGTCCCTGCAGGTACATAATCCCAAATGTTCAAGGTCCTAGCACTGTGTTCATTGATTCTCATTTTGTTTATTTTGATTTGCTTTTCTAACATTTTGGAAAACTCTTAATTTGGCTTGGTTATTTTGGATTGTAAGTCATTGAGTCTAGTTCTCAGTAATGTGGATCAGAAGACAGGGTAACATACAGGCTCATTGCTTATGATGTATAAATTTGGGAGGCTTCCTACTGCTATAATGGACTCCCAAATTGGAAAGTAACCCGGATTATTCGTTGGATTATTTTTCCTCAATGAATTCACATGATATTATTCTCCTTCAATAAAAAAAAATATATATTTTCAATCAATGCATAATAAAATATGGGTATAATTGCAAGCTTTTCATTAATAAACTCTCAAATTCCTAAAGAACTACATACATTGGAACAAAGTAAAGTACCCCAATGTTGCTCTTAAAGTTGAACAAAGGGAATATAACAAGTCATTAAGATTGACGTGATGTCATTGGAAATGTGAAAATCAATTATGTTTTATTGAAACTATGATGAAAATTAAATACCAATTATAAATAAATAAGTGTAAATATGTAAATAATAAGTATTAGACAATAACAGCATTTTGTGACACAAGGTGAAATTAGACACTAGTTATGCCATTTTTTTAAGTGACAGAGAGGTAATAAGTAGCGCCACTTTAATGTTTAAATTCTCATTCATCCAAGTTTAGTAAGCTCATGCCTATAAATATGTGTTCCAACACTTTGAGCAGAAATGAAAAGGACTCCTATAAGAATTGACTTACAGTGTAATTCTTAACAAGGATTGTGGTCTCAAGTCCCAATTGATACTCCCGTTTGTAATCATAACTGGAGGAAAATAGATTTAATAATCCAATAAAACATCAAATATTTTCAAAATACAATGTACAGAATTATTGTTTCACCTTATATAGCAAAGTTTCTCTTTGATTTCCCTAACAGTCTCAAAATCAGCCGTCCTATTCATTGCATACCTATAAAAATAGCATCACTAAGAGGTGTATCATATAATACAAGAGATAAGTATGAACATAAAAATCAATGTAAAAATTGGCCTCACCCTCTCCGCGAAAGTAAATCAACAAGATAGGAGGTAATGTGACGACCAGCTACATTCATACGTTTAGTTAGATGAGGGAATGAGTAGCCATCAACAACAGGAACCTAGGGATAAAAAAAAAAAAAAAGTTCTGTTATTCTTTAGGATTATCTTACAGTACCAGCCAATTCATATATGCCAAACATGACACAAGCTTTATATTTAGCTTCCATATTCAAACATCAATTGAACAAGAAGAAGTAATCCAGCATCATAATAGCTGAGTAATTGCAATGGATGTTTTAAATGAGGGAAAAAAAGGGCATAAATTCATCATTGACAAGAGAAACAGCAAATAAAAACCAGCACCATAAATCAAAATTATATAGAGAGCACTTTAAAAAGATATAAGACCCTGTTGTTCGACATGCTATATAAATATGGAGGGAGTTAAATTAACCAAAGAACCAAAGTGGAAACACTTGAGAGAGTCGGGAATAGTTGAAATGGATAGCATTATTAGTTCAACCTAAGTGTGAAACCTCACCACATGAGTAACACCGTCACCAGAGTCAATGACTAATCCTGTCAGCAGACCTGTAAGAATTCATTGTAAAACTAAACCATAAGCACAGAGACATGGAAAAATAACAAAGAGAAGTAGTACTTCAGAGGATTGAACCATTAAAAAAGAGAAAACTGTTAGTACCAGTAATTTCTAAAATTCAAAATGTAGTCACAAAATCTCTTACACGGTATAAAATATGATATACCAATCAATAAAATTTAAACCTTCAATCATCTCCACAAGCACCTTGAGCATACAACGTTAAAACAGCCTGGATTTGAATAAAGACACCAGCAAAGTTGTATTTCTCAAACATGGTTTCAACCTACATTGTCAAATCAAAATCAAAACACATAGTGAGATTATGATAAAGTAGACAAGAAGACTACAGTTAACAAAGGCACATCCTAAAATTGGCAAACCATTTTCTCTCGATTTTTTGAGGGATTAAGAGGCGGGTCTGTGAGTAAAATTTTACACTCTGCAGGGTTTATCTGTTCAAAAACAAAGAGGGACAGAGTTAATATCATCCGTTCAAATTACACTCATCCAAGGAAAATAGAAAAGCCGGGATTTACTTTAAGTTCGTTAAAAAATGCATGGTCCCATACATGACCCATGTCATCCCAGTTCTGAACTATTCCATTGTTAACAGGATATGAAATATCCAGTTGATGTCTCAAGTCAGCGCAAGCTTCTCCCACAACTATATCCTGAATGAATGAGTGCAAAAGTGCCTGATGTCAGATTGAGACAGACGAAGGCAGAATGCAGAAAAAAAATGGAGGCAAAAAGAGGTTAAAAGGAGACAAGGGGATCAACTATATGTTTCACCTTCAACTGCTCTTCCATGAGAGATTCTTCATAACGTAACATGGGCCTCCCAACCACACAAGGGAATACAGAGGTGGGAAAATTCTCACCAGCAAATCCACACTTGACATACTACATTGAATCAAAAAGTGAAAAGATCATTACATACAGGAAGCAATATGAACATCTGATGTTCCCTTGCATCAGGAGTTAGAAAAATATTCTATCTGATTTACACAGACTTCTGTCCAAAACCATGAGTCAGCATAAAGCCTCAAACACATCATCAACACACATTTTAAACAAACAAATTAAGGGGAAAAAAAAACTAAGTGTAATAGGTGATGGTGAAGCAGGATTGCTTGTCTCCTTTACCACCCAAAATGAAATCACAATTGGCAAGATATGCCAATCAAGGAGCATTTACATCCATTATCATCTCAACATGCAGAGAAATGAATATCCTCAAGCTTCACATAACACGTTGATCTTAATTCTGTTCATTTAAAAAAAATGAATGTGTAAAAGATTTCAATTTCATTCATCCCAAAACGTGGAAAATGGTAGCTATACTATTAAAAATCTTCATACAATAAACAGAACAAGAAGCCTTAGAAGAATAACAAATACCACTAGTTAAAGAACACATCTTTTATGCAAAAGCTCATTTAACTGCTTATTACAACAGGCTCAATAGCACATAGACCAATTAGATAAGAAACAAATTAGAAAGTATTTGATCAAAAAAGCAAGACTGATTGATTTAACAGAAAATTAATTTTCATAAATTAAGTATTCTAATTTGTTCGATCAGATCTAGAAAAAAGTAAACAAACAAATTCAATATAGATCTTGCAGCAGTCAGTGGATATAGACCGAAAGAAATGTTGTAATAAGTAAAGCGTAAAAAATAATAAGGGTACCCCAGTGCCATTGTCGCAGACGACAACACTTTTGTTGTCCATATGATTGATGGTTCCTTCTTCAACCTTGGATGTGTGGTGCTTCCTTCTGTTTGTTTCAGTAACTAGCGGTGTCAAAACATAATTCTAGAAGCAATACTCAACTTTAGGTGTCCTGTCCAAAAACCTACCCTTAACACCATTCATCCAAACAATGCATTAGTATATTGAACTTCGATATTTTATCATCATCATCAACAATTAATGCTGAAGAAGAGAGTCACTTTTTTAAATGCTAGATAGAAAAACAATCAGAAGATACAAATAAAAGTTTCAACGCAGATATTTCATCATTTAATTTAGTCTTTCTTCCTTCAAGATACAATAAAAGCAATTAATCCATGGAGTATTCAAATTTCAAGTATAACTGCAATTTCAAACCAGAAATTGTAGAAAGAACAATTTAACACATACTTATAACTTCAATGTCAAATTAGAGTTTGTGTGGTGATTTTTTCAGGGACTAACCATCAAAAACAAAAAGACAGAGAGAGCCATCAAATGATGAATTACAAAAGCTTATATACCTAAAAACGTAAGAGAAGGGAAAGAAATACAGACTTGCAAGCACATAGAGCTTGGTAGTTGGTAGAGGCAAAGAAAAATTCGGATCTGCACCTTACAGGTTGGAGGAGGAGATTACACAGAGTTCAAACATAATAAGCTAGTCGGATCTAATCGATTTGGGATAGTTTTTCTTTTTTTTCTAATTTGAGCAGTGAAATTTTTTTTTTTTTTTAAAACAAACTAGAGCAATGATAGAGTAAGTAAAAAGTTTAACATAATTATTAAAACCTCCGTGACGTTTGAACAAACCAACTAACCATCAAACCAGACCGGAAAGCGGAAACTGAATTTGAGATCGCTGAACCGAATCGTACCAATTCAATTGAGAATGGGTTCCACTGGAATTTTGGTGTCAACATGAACAAAAATAGATATCAATAAAACATAATTTAATCTTATGGGAGCTAACATGTCAAATCGACATCCACAGCAATGCATAAAAACAAATAAATTAGGCAAAACTGACCTGCATCGCAAAAGCAACGAATGTGATGGCACTCTTCTATTATATGCAGATCAATACGAAAGGTGTTTGTTTAAGTTTTAAGAGAGGAGAGGAGAGAAGGTGTATTAGTAGAATTATGTTGCTAATGTTACTTGTGAGTGCATACACTTTTTGAAGTGGATTGCTAGATGCTCTGCAAATTCCACAATCTACATGGTATATTTACTTTACAATGAAATTATGTTAAAATATTAAGTGTATGTTAAGTAATTAATTTAAAAATATTGAAATATGAATATGGAGCTTTTAAACTTAACTTTTTTTTACTCAAGTTTGTTCAAACTTGTTGGTGGTGGTGCTTTATTTCATTGGTTTATTGATGTGTATGTGGGGTTAAATGTTGATTTTCTTGCTGGGGTTGTCAAATGGTTGTTCAAAAACCTTGATGATGTCTTCGGGTTTGCTTTTTCGAAAGATTCAAGATTATCAATTAAAGACAATATATTCAGCTTTTCAAGAGTTTTCCTTTTCTTTTTGTTTAGATTTGAATATTGTTCATGAAATTTGTGTTAGTTGCTTGGTAATTGTTAGCAGTTGTAACCCATATTTCTTTAATGCAAAATATATATATATATATATATATATATATATATATTTAACTGAATATTAAGAAATTAATTCTTTTAGTGTATTACTTACATATTTCGTAATCATTGTAATTTGATGACTAATTTTTATTATACTTATATCATTGTAATTGAGTTGTAAATCACTTAAAAAATTTAAAATTAAATAAAATTTATTTTGCATTAGTAATTAATACAAAATTTTTAATTAAGTTAACAATAATCAATTGAATATTCTATATTGATCAAAATTTTACCGACAAATAAGATTGTCATATATAAAAATTGTAAGATGCATTTGATATTATACGAACCATCTTTTATATATACAGACAAAATAAATTTCTTCCTAAAAATATATGAAATATTAAAATTATATTAGACTTTAGATTAAGAAAATAAAATTCTAACTATTGTATAAAAATCCAATATAAGAATACATACTAATATTATTGAAATCCACAACTTGTGCAAAATCCACACAAGATATAAAACTTATCCAAATTTTCAAATTAGCTAACATATCATAATTTTCATAATATATATGCATGTTGAAAATAGTTTATTAGTGTAAATCATTTTTAGTTTATTATTAGAAATATTACTATTAATATAAATTAAAATAATATTATAATATTTCTTATTAGAATATAATTTAAATATAATATATGGTATTCCTTAAAATTTGAATTTAATTAAGTAATATTTAAAATAATATTACTTATTAAAATTTGATTTGAATTTCATTAACTAATATTTAAAATAGTATTCTCTTTATTAGAATATATAATTTAAATTTAATTAATTTATTAGACAAAATAATAATTTTGTCGTTAATTTAATACATGAGTTAATTTGAAAATTTAAATAATTTTCATGTTTTATACATATTTTACACGAGTTATAGAATTAGAAGCAAAAATATCTACTAGTATGTAGAATTTTACGCTCCCAAGTCTAGAATCCATGAAAAATCTACATAAGATATAAAAATTGTCTAAACTTATAAATTAGTTCTTCTATCATAATTCTTATATCCATGGAAAATCTACATAAGATATAAAAATTGTCTAAACTTATAAATTAGATCTTCTATCATAATTCTTAATATATATATATATATTTTGTAAAATAATAATTTTAGAAATTTTTTTAGTTTAATATTAGAAATACTATTATCAACATAAATTAAAATAATATATTCTTTTGATTAATTATTAATAATTATATAATATTTCTTACTAGAATAATATTTAAATTTAATTAATTAATAAATAAAATAGTATTTTTATTAGAATTTGATTTAAATTTCATTAATTAATAATTAAAATAATTTTTTTCTTATTATGATATGATTTAAATTTAATTAATTTATTATTATAAATAATTATATAGAAACAATTTTATGTTTGATAATATAAATTTTATAGGGACCTTTTAACCGAAACCAATGTCTCCACCATTCACTCTTTTATATATATATCATAGATAATTTAATTTTTATATTTTTAATATTATATTTTTAAATTACAACTTTTTTAATATTTTGTTAATCTTTTTGTGACTTTGTATCATTAAAATGATATGAAACGACAAATACACACATTTAAAATATTCTTTAACTAAGAGAATTAATAGAATAATTTCTATTCATCCATGAAATGACATTTGCTTTATTTAAAAACATCTTTAATCTATGAGTTATTTTGATAAAAATATGATCAACAGTTTCATATATACGTATATATTGCTAAAATCAAATATTTATAGTAAAAGAGAATCAACTTTTGAAATCCCACACATATTAATTACAAAAATAATCATTAAAATCCTAATTATAATCAAAGGATAGTTCTCAAATTAGATGTACCAAAATAATTTGAAAATCAACTATTCTTCTTAAGTAATTATCACATAAGCAAAAATGATAAACTAATTGCCCATATAAACGCATCAAACCTCAACTATTATATATTTTATAGATAGATAAACAGTGAAACTAACATAAAAAAACCACTCAACCAGTGAATTATTACAATTTAAGTTGTAAAAATATTAAATTATTTTGCCTCTTTCATTTGTATAAAATATTCAATGACTTATTCATTCACTTTGTAAATAGTATGCTTTTACATAATTAACAAAAAAAAAGAATAATATTAAAAATACTTGAACTACATTATGTAATATATAAAAATACATGTACTCTATAATAATTATCCCAATTTCAAATATTCTATGATTTACTAATAAATTTCTAGTAATAGACATTGAAAATGATATAAGGAATTTTGGATCATGGCAGCTAATCCAACACATGGAAGCATCAGGTTTACTAATTAAGGGGATACATCCAATTCATTTTGATAACTAATTAGAAGATTGTTGTTGTTTCCACAGACTGTTTATCAAATGTAACTAACTAAACTAGTTAACTTAACTGTCCCCTATTTTAGGGCTTCTTGTTACCAAACACCACCACCACATACGTCCAATTTTCTTCATCATTTTTAACAAACACCAATTTTATTTTTCATCTCTTTCTGGAATTTGTTCTTATTTTTGTTTTTGGTAAGAAGCATAGTATGGGTTCTATTGTAATGGATCCAGAAGATATTGTGACATTTGCTAGACAATTTAACAATGATATCAGTAATATAACTATGGTTTGCATGTCCATAAGAAAGATTTCTTCAAGAGGCTTATTTCAACATGCTAATCCTTTTTCTTTCTCTGTTCCTCTTCTTCTTGTACAATTGGGTTTGGCCTGTTTAACCTTTCTGCTCCTTACTGTTCTTCTCAAGCCTCTTGGCTTACCCATGGTGGTCAGGCAACTATTAGTAAGTTTCTTCAAAAACACTGCTTAAAATATGGATTTCAATGCACACACAAGCCTTGCAAAAGATTGAGAACATCACATTGTAGCTCTCCATATCAGAGAAATAGTCATTTGAACACAAGACAGAGTACACCTCTAGCAATTCATCAATCTTTCCATGTCTAAATAAATTTCTGCTCAAGTTACTCAAAGATAAAAGAGAGGGTAAACTCCCTTTCCCAATAATGAAATGGGAAAATAACATAGCAGAACAAGGATCAATACTCGAAACTGATACTACCAATGAATTCAACACATCAACTTCGATAGGGAAATTACCATGCACAATGATCTCACCTAATTCTTTTGCTTCATATATCAATCTTTCCTCAATCA
>CANUEY010108801.1:0-10162 GCA_948099555.1 Croton setiger
GGCCGCCGTCTTAGGCGCCCCCGACCGCCCTCAGTTGACTTTTGGCCGAGTTTAACCCTATGCGTGGGGGGGGGCGGCGCGCCGCCCCCGGCCGCCGGGAGGGACAGCGGCGGGGGGCGGTGGGGGGGGGGGGCGCGCCCCCCCTATTTATAGGGTTAAACTCGGCCAAAAGTCAACTGAGGGCGGTCGGGGGCGCCTAAGACGGCGGCCGAGGTTGCCCTTGGAGGGTAGCCGGGGCTCCCTTCTGAGGGCAGCCGAGGCTGCCTTCTGAAGGCAGAGAAGGCAGCTGCCTTTCCTCCTCAACTCGCGTGTTTTTCATTTCGGAGCCTTTTCGGGACGTTCCGGGACTTCGATGGCTTTTCCAAGGGCATTTCTGCGACCCTCGTAAAATCCCGGACATTTCTAGTACCATGAAGGCAAACTTCAGGCACTATTTTCTGAAAATGCTCGGTCCGGCTCGACTGTTTGCATTTTATGGAACTCGGTTTTTCGGGCCACAAAATTCGAGTATTCACAATTTCAAGCCCTTTTCTTTCCAATCTAACACTTCAATTCACTTCATAAAATCCTAGAAACATGTTAAAACAGTTGGATATAAAGATTTACCAAGGTTTTCCCTATTTCTTTCTTCTTTTCTTCCTTTCTCTTTCTTTTTCTCTCTTTCTCTTCTTCTTCTCTTTCTATTTCATGTACCACCTCTTCCCTTGCTATTCCAGCCACAAAAACCTACCTTTACACATCATAAAACAAGTCCCTAGGCTGCCTCTCCAGCAGCAACTTCCTTATTTACATAAACATATCCAAAATTGCCTTAATTTAAACTTAAACATTAAGTATCCTTCCTTAACTTCATTGAATCTTTCCAATCTCAATTTTAATCCTTTCAACACTGCCAGCACCTACTTAAAACTTGTTTTTGGTGTCAAAATAATACATATAACACGTGTCTAAAGTTTCATTAAAATCGGAATTCAAAAATTGGCCGCAGTTCGATCGGTGCCCTAAACCGAGTCCGAAACCTCGACGATTTTCGCGAAACCAAAACCGTAAAAATTTGTCGCAAAATTAAGGTTCTAAAACTCTTTAAAACATGTTAATAAACACATATCAAAATATCAAATTCATTTGGTTCATATTTTACGTGATTCCAGCATTTTTCTGTCGCGCGGGTTCGAAAACCCTAATTAGCACCGTTTGTGTCTTTCGACGGCAAACGAGCCTATAACATAGCTTGTAATCCTTTTCCAAATCATATATCAGCATATTCAAATAATATAATCCATGTTCATGTCATATTTCTATGAACCCTTACCGAATGGTTGCTGCTCTTTCGAGCCGCCGGGCCTATCCGCGAGGGAAGTCGGTTGGCCGGGGATGTTCACTCGGGGTGAATTGTGTGTGTGTAGAGTCGCCACTTAATTTATTTTGTTAAAAGGGAAAAATTAAGAAAGAACCCCTTAGTGATTCCGTTTTGCGATTAACCTATTTCTAGGTTAATCGCCCCAATGAATAAAACGCACTAGTCTTCGAACCCGAGGTAGATTCGGAGGTTATGTCATGCATTCATATCAAATATTTATTTCCTAAGTGAATTTTATGCAAGAATGAAGATTTGAAAATGATCGGGAGTGGGGAGACCTGCTATTCGAGATTATATCTCGAATATGCCTACATACTCTCTTTTGAATGAGGATCAAGGTCAATGTAGTTCGAACTTGCCTATTTAAAAGGCGATAGAGGGGGTGTATGCATGTATGCATGCCATGAGTGTGTGAAAGGTGACTTAGCTAGGAGCCAAAATAGGATTTTATTGACGTCCGTGGTCGAAATGTAGGCCTTGTGGCCAAAAGGGAGTTTATTGACTTCCGTGGTCGAAGATGGAGTTTATCGACTTCCGTGGTCGAAGATGGAGTTTATCGACGTCCGTGGTCGAAGATGGAGTTTATCCACGTCCGTGGTCGAAAAGTGTGAAATTTAGGCCTAGTGGCCGAAAAAGGAGTTTTATGACTTCCGTGGTAAAAAATGTGATTTGATCGGTCTAGTGACCGAAAAAGGAGTTTTATGACTTCCGTGGTAAAAAATGTGATTTTCTTTGATTTCCGCTGGGGGAGATTGATTTATAGGCCTTTTGGCCAAAAAGTGTGTTTTCGTTGGGGAAAAGAAGGTTTTGTTAGACCTTGGGGCCAAAAAGTGATTTTTAGTATAACGCAGCAGCAAAAAATGTGTTTGTTTTAGGTATCATTAGCAAAAAAGTGATTTAGCGGCGCTGCGGCCGAAAAGTTTGATTTTGGTGGCGCGGTGACCAAAATAAGTGATTATAATAACAGCGTATTTTGCCAAAAGTGTATGCATGAGATGCAAAATGTTATGTATGCATGATGTAGGATGTGATAAAGTGAATTAAATCAAAGAGAAAGAGTTTCGGAGTATACCTGTGGTAATTGACGCCCGCTCCTTAGCTTCAGCTTGATTAGGACTTATTTTATGTATATGATTATGTATGCAATGCAAGTTATCAAAGAGATGCAATGCAGAAAGCAGTAAAGAATTGCCTTTGAGATGAAGAATCATCGTAGGCAAGAAGGGAGAAGAGAGCGGCTGTTAACACAGCTCAAGGTATGAGGAAAGTGATGGGTTTGGGGGGTATTTATAGGTGATTTTCAGCCAAAAAGTCAACAGAGGACGGTCCGGGCTGCTGTCGAGGATAGCCGGGGCTGCCTTGGAATGTCCCAAAAAGGCTCCGGAACGAAAAACGTGCGAGTTGCGGAGGAAAGGCAGCCTGGCTGCCCAAGGAAGGCGCCCCTGGCCGCCCAGGCCACCTTTCCTCTGCAACTCGCGCGTTTTTCGTTCTGGAGACTTTTCGGAACATTTCGGGACTCCGAAAGCTATTTCGAGGGCATTTCTGTGACCCTCGTAAAATCCCGGACATTTCGAGTACCAAGAAGGCATACTTCCGGTGCTGTTTTACGAAAATGCCCGTTCCGGCGCGACTGTTCGCGGTTTGCGGAAAATCATTTTTCGGGCCTCAAAATTCGAGTATTCATAGTTGCCCCTCAATGGGCGACATAAATAAGATTTATGGAGCTCAGTGGCGTTCTGAATCATGAATTTTGAGGTTGGAGTTTAACCGCGCGGGGTAGACCCGCGTTTTGGGATTTTGCCTATAAATAGGGGGGAAGCTTTCATTTTCACTCATCCCTCCCAAGTCTCTCTCTCTAGGCTTCTCTTTCTCTCTCTATAATTTTCCTTTTTCTTCCTTTGGTTAAGCTAGAGGTCAAGGTAGGCTATTTAGGCTCTTTTGAAACCCTTTTCCACTTTTCAAGGGCACAATCACGGATAATGATTGTGGATAGTCAGAAAGTGATTCTGCCATTTTTGATTGATGAATTTCTAGAAGCTAATCCTGAGAATCTAGAACAAGTGAGGCTTAGGATACGTGCCTTTGTGTCTGCTTTTTGACTGGTTTTTTGTTTAGCAATGAGCCAGGATTTAGAGACCTTCGGTTTTGTCCCTTAGTTCAACAAATGGAAGGGATGAATTACATTGGTGGTATTATTTTGGTCGAAACTCTAAGGAGCTTGGATAGGGTAGCCTTAGGTTTTGAAGGTTGGACTGTTTCTCCAGTCATTCTTCAAATTTGGCTTAAGGATCATCTACGAGTGGTTGCAGTTCCTTCTGTCACTTCTTATAACGTATCACAGTATCGGATGAGAAGGATTTTGGTTACTCAACTCCTATTATTTCATAAATAATCAAATCATAAAATATCAAAATCATTTACTTTAAATTTTCTGCGTTTTTGACGTTTTATCAGTCGCGCGTGCCAAAACCCTAATCGGGCCTTGTTTGTGTCTTTCGATTGTAAACAAGCTTAAAAAATGACTTGTTTTCACATTTTATTTTATTCCTTAACATATTCAAATCATTTATTTCATAATTAAATCAAATATTCAACTTAAATATGATGCATTTTAAATAAAAATGCATGTTATGCATGAAATGACGTCGAAAACGATGTTGGTTGGGTTTGGGGTGTCACAACTCTCCCCTCCTTAAGAATTTTTCCCTCAAAATTCCATACCTGAACTCTGAAATAACTACGAATTATTTTATCGCATACATGCCTCTATTTCCCAAGTGGCTTAACCTTGAGAATGGTGTTTCCACAACACCTTCACCATAGGAATATCTTTGTTCTGTAACTGTCTAACCCCATGTCCCATGATTTTCATTGGTTCCTTCGTGTAACTCAAGTTCTCTGCCATATCAAATGGTTGTTCATTTATCACGTGAGTAGGATCAAATCTCTATCTTCTAAGCATACTCACGTTAAAAACGTTGTGGATTTGCGCCAAGTCAGATGGTAAAGCTAACTTATAAGCCAAAAGTCCAACTTTCTCTGTGATTTCATATGGACCAATGTACCTAGGTCTCAATTTTCCTTTCAGCCCAATTATGATAATATCTTTCCAAGGAGAAACACGAAGGAAAACCTTATCCCCAACACTGTATTTCATCTTTCTCCGATGTTGAATAACTTTTCTGTTTGTCTTGTGTAGCTTTTAACTTTGCCTTTACTATACTGATCTTGTCTACTGTTTTCTAAACCAGTTCTGGACCCTCTAATGTTCTCAGCCCCTTTTAGTCCCAACAAATAGGACTTCTGCACTTTCTGCCATATAAAGCTTCATAAGGAGCATACTTAGCTTCATAAGGAGCCATACCTATACTGCTGTGAAACTGGTTGTTATAGGAAAATTTCACCAAACTGAAGTAGTTGTCCCAAGAACCTTGGAACTCTAACACACATGCCCGCAACATATCCTCGAGTGTCTAGATGGTTCTTTCTGACTGCCCATCTGTCTAGGGATGAAAAGTAGTACTAAAATGTAGCTTTGTCCCCAAAGATGCCTGTAAACTCTACCAAAACCGTGAAACAAACCGTGGATCTCTGTCTGAAATAATGGATACAGGCACTCCATGTAGTCTAACCACCTGATTCACAAACTCTGTAGCCAGCTGATCTAGTGAAATACCCCATCTGCTCGGGATAAAATAAGCTGACTTCGTAATCCGATCCACAATTACCGAATAGCGTCATGTTTCCGCCGAGTTTTAGGCAAAGCTATAACAAAATCCGTAGTAATTCTCTCCCATTTTATAACACCTCTACTTATACTCTTATATCATAAAACATGCCATTTTTTTTCTTTATAACATATTATTACTTTTTTTTAATCCTGTTAACACATTTAACATTATCATATCATATAACAGAGTATGTTATACAATCTCTTTTACCTTTACCTTTTTCTAACATGCCTTACTTTGCATTTAAATATCATACACAATCATATATAATTTACATATATAAAAAACATGGATACAATCATCTGTTTATC
Source organism: Croton setiger (assembly GCA_948099555.1). NCBI lineage: Eukaryota > Viridiplantae > Streptophyta > Magnoliopsida > Malpighiales > Euphorbiaceae > Croton > Croton setiger. The sequence goes on from CANUEY010108801.1 coordinate 5,403, forward strand.
CAAAGGCAATATAAATATAACATTTTATATTTACATGCCAAAAACATATAATTATGCTTACAAAACAAAGCATAAACCAAAAACTATATGCAGCATTTACAAACGACGTAGTGAGAGGGAGAGAGGTCTAGGCTTCAGCTGTACCGACCTGAGCATAGACTAGTGAAGCGTCAGTACTTCACTCGGACTACTGACCTGAAACATTTGCGATTTTAATGAGTCGCATACTCAGCAAGTGTAAACCATAAGCATATAAAGCCAACATATAAGGTAATTTATCATAACACATCAATTTTCAATGAATTCAGGTCATATTCATCATATATAATCATCTCTATAGCATAGTATGCAGAATGACATGTCTTTCTTTTTCTTTAGTTATGATTTATCGACCAAATGTTGCCCTAGGCATAAGATTCTCTGACTGGATCTAGTGAACATGTAACACCCGTAATACTGTCAGTCATAGGGATCCGGAGACCAACCTTTCTCTGTAAGATCCGAAGATCACTCTGTAGCATATAAGACCAGTAGGTGTTTCTATATCATATAGGACTCGTAGGCCTCTCTGTCAAAACATATAGAAACCGTAGGTTTCTTTTGGTGAAATTTCCAAACACTGGCTACGATAATCACAACGCCTGTAATTAAGTCCTGTGGAAATGCATTTAAACAATATACATTTCATAACATAAATTTTAATATAATCATGTAGCCGAGCTTCAGTACCGGTTATAACATCATATAGATATTCAATATCAGATCATATAACTCAACTGGTCGGATTTCAGTACCGACTCAGTGACCACAAACATCGCAATTCATATATCAGATATCTCTAATTCACCGGGCTTTAATACCGATCCAAACAGTTCAATATAATCATATACTCTCATTTTCATATATCACAGATGACCGGACTTCATTACTGGTCCAAACAGTTCAATATAACATATTTGACAATAACATAAAGTCATCTCTACTCATATAAGTAAGTGGGTTTAACACTTACCTCTCTGCTGTGAGCTCGGTTGGGCCTCGGGTTATTTACCTCGTGTCGCTCGCGAACTCGATGCTCCTATAATGCATAACATAGCAATAATGTTCAATTAATCAAATCAGGAATCCATATATGTTATGATGCATGATTTAATATTTAATTCTTTGAAATAATTGAGTTTTAAATTTAATCCGTATAATTTTCTATGAATTTAAACTCAATCCGTAAAAATTTTCACTTTAAAATCATTTAATAACATATTAAAAATAATTAACAACCTCTATTTTTCATTTAACAATTATAATTAATCGTAATTATAATTATTAAAACCAATATAACCTTTAAATAACTATATAATAAATTAAATTCAATTCACAAATAAAAATCCCTGATAAAACATTTAATCTTTAATTTTCGAGCTTAAAACGATCTTAAAATTAATTTCTGACGCAAAAAACGAATTTAGGATGTCAAAATTAGGTTGTAAGGGTCAAAATATAATTTATAAGTCTCTGGGTCAAAAATATAAATATTTAAAAGTCAAAGAACCAAACTGTAATTAAAAATAATTGCAAAACCGCGTCTCTCTGGGTCAAAACGTAGGAATCGCGTGCGTTTTGATCTTCTTCTTTCTCCTTCCTTCTATTTTCCAGCCTGAAACCTTTACTCTTTAGCCAACTTTCAGACGACCATACGTCCTCCTCAGGTGGTTTTCCGACAAGCTACGACCACTGTTCTCTTCTTCTACACATCATCTATCTAACAATCGGAGCCAAATTCACCCATGCACTCTCAGTTGGAAGATATAAGCCTCCATAGTAGCAACCTCAACACTGCTCGAACCCAGAAATTTTGAGCCATTTTTTGTTTTCTCTCTCTCCTTTGTTTTCCAGCTATTCTCTTCACTTCCTAACACTTCCAAACTCTTCCACAAACCTTATGAATGCTCTGAAGCTGTGCAAATAAGGGTTCTCTCTTTCTTCTTTTCTCTTTCTTTTCTTCTCTTTTTCTCTCTTTCTCTTTCCTTTTCTCTTCTCTGTTCGTTTCACTCTCTTTTCCTTTGATCCAGAACTCTTCTAACCTCTATTCCCTTCCTATTCAAGTTCCCAAGTAGCTACTTTACAGCAGCTGCTTCCAAATTTGCCCAAAAAATCAAATTTTCTCTTTTAACTTACTTAACCCTTAAGTCAACCTATTTTTCACCTCCTTCTCTCTCTCTCTTCTCAAATTCCAGCGAATAAATCTGCCACAACACCAATTTAAAATTTTTTTGGTGTCAAAATAATACGTATAACACATGTCTAAAGTTGGTAAAATCAGAATCCAAAAATTTTTCGCTGTTCGGTCGGTGCCCTAATCCGACTCCGAAACCTATACGATTTTTTGCGGAATCGAAATTATACTACGACGTCGTAAAATTAGGGTTCCAAAACTCTTTAAAACACATTTATAAACATATACTAACATATCAAATTCATTTGCTTTAAAATTTACGTGTTTCTGAAATTTTTCGATCGCGCGAGCAGAAAACCCTAATTGGCTCTATTTATGTCTTTCGACGGTAAATGAACTTAAAACATAGCTTATTTAACATGTTCATCTTATGCATTACCATATTCAAATCATATCTCTCATATTCACGTCATATCTTATATCAAAATAATGATGCATTTTAAATAAAATGCACGTAATGCATGTAATGACGTCGGAACGACGTAGGGTTTGGGGTGTCACAACTCTCCCCTTCTTAAGAATTTTGCCCTCAAAATTCCATACCTGTACTCTGGAACAACTGCAGATACTTCTCTCGCATCTGAGCCTCTGTTTCCCAAGTGGCTTCACCCTGAGAATAATGCTTCCATAGCACTTTAACCATAGGAATATCCTTATTCCAAAGCTATCTAACCCCAAATTTGAAGATTTCCACTGGTTCCTCTGTATAGCTCAAGTTCTTCGTCACATCAAAAGACTGCTCATTTATCACATGAGTAGGGTCAGATCTATATCTTCTGAACATACTCATATGAAAAACAATATGAATCTGCGCCAAATTCGTCAGTAAGGCCAATCTGTAAGTTAAAGGACCAACTTTCTCTATAATCTCATGTGGACCAATGTATCGAGGTCTCAGTTTTCGTTTCTACCCAAATCTGATAATGCCTTTCCACGGCGAAACACCAAGGAAAACTTCATCCCCAACACTGTACTTCTTCTCTCTGTGATGCTGATCCGAATAACTTATCTGTCTATCCTGCGCTACCTTTAACTTTGCCTTTACCACACTGAATTTATCAACGGTTTCCTGAACCAACTCTAGACCCTTTAGTGTTCTCAGCCCCTCTTCGTCCCAACAAATAGGACTTCTACCTTCCTGCCATATAATGCCTCGTAAGGAGTCATACCAATACTGCTATGAAACTGGTTGTTGTAGGCAAATTCCATTAAACTGATATAATTGTCCCAAGAACCTTAGAACTCCAATACGCATGCTCGTAACATATCCTCGAATGTCTGTATGGTTCTCTCAGACTGCCCGTCTATCTGAGGATGAAAGGCAGTACTAAAGTGTAGCTTTGTACCCAAAGCTGCCTGCAAACTCTGCCAAAACCGAGAAACAAACCGTGGATCTCTGTTAGATATAATAGATATAGGCACTCCATGTAGTCTAACTACCTCATTAACGTACTCTGTAGCCAGCTGATCCAATAAAATACCCCACCAGATTGGAATAAAGTGTGCTGATTTCATAAGTCGATCCACTATCACCCAAATAATATCGTGCTTTCGCTGGGTTTTAGGCAAAGCTGTGACAAAATTCATGGTAATTCTCTCCCATTTCCACACAGGTATAGGAAAAGGCTATAGTTTACTTGCTGGAGCTTGATGCTCAACCTTAATCTGCTGGCAAATCAAACACTTGGCTACAAATTCAGTCACATCTCTCTTCATCCTGGGCCACCAATAATGAGTCTTTACTGACTGATACATCTTTGTCGCACCTGGATGCATGGTATAAACCGTGTTGTGTGCCTCATCCAGAATCTCATTCTGTAGCCCATCCACATCAGGAATACAAAGTCTGTGTTTCAACATTAACGTACCACAATCCAAGGTAAAAGTAGTTACCTCACCCAGTTTCACTCTATCAATGATGCTCAACAATTGCGGATCTCTGGACTGTAACTATTGTATCTTCTCTTTCAATACGGGTTTCACTTTCCATATTACTAACAAAACACTCTAGGAGTCCTCGTCCAGGCCAATATTCAACTTTTTCAACTCATTCACAAGTGATAAGGAAGATACTTGTGAAGATTGAAGCACCATTACCCTTTTGGCTAAGGGCATCAGCTACTACATTAGCTTTACCTAGATGATACTCGATGGTGCAATCATAATGTAGCATCCTCTCTTATATCTTACGTTATAAAACATGTCATATTTTTTTTTTTAAACTTATTACAATTTTAGTTATCATGTTAAGCTATATCACAACATAGTAAATCAACATATAACATACATATTCCAAACATCAAACACACATAATTATTATTATTTACTTATATGTCATTTTGCCTTATTATCTCAATCGTCATAAAGATATATATATACATGCCACAATATAAAGTAATGCTATACAGATATAGCATCAAACAAAATTCTATATGCAACTGGTACAAATGATGTGACGAGAGGAAGAGAGGCCTAGGCTTCAGCTGTACCGACCTTAGCGATAGACCAGTGAAGTCTCAGTACTTCA